>BEWF01000227.1:0-129143 GCA_002583695.1 Pleurotus salmoneostramineus
TCCCCCCACACACACCCCATTCAATCATAATCCATAATCATTCCACCCTACTTGTACTCACTAATACCAACCACTCGTTGTTCATCTTAAATGTTTTTTAAAAATAGACTCGACTACTCCGGCGCGAAACTCGTCGTCGTACGTGAACTCAGCTACGACATCCGGACCGCGCGTACGCACAAAGACGTCGCCAAGATGCTTGCGCGGTTCTACGCGATTATGGAGGCGAACGATCATAAAGTGACCAAGGTACGTCTATCCTCATATTCTTTCTCCTTTTCTATCTTCTCTATGTATCTCTTTCTCTCCCTCCCCCACCCCCCTCTCTGTTCTCTGTGTTTGTATGACGACCAGCATGTTGATTGTTTTTGTGTGTGATAGGATGGATATACGTTCTTAGAAGGCGTCACGGCCAAGTTGAAGAGCCTTTAACCTCTAACCGGAACCTTTGCGCAGCGTCCACCACGGTCCACGGTCCACAATGTAACACCATCTTCTTGACATAATTCCATAATCCAATGACGACGCCAAATACACGCAGCGCGTCCTCATCGTCATCGTCCATCGTCAATCTCATTAATTGACGCGAATGTACTCTTATAATGTATATACTCTATCTATATAAAACCTGATAAAACCCCACGCACTTGCGTTTGCTTTTTCTTGGATCTTTCGGCTGCAAAAAGCCATGGAACGAGAGAGGATAGGCGGCTAGTAGGGTCGATCTAACGTAGCTCTGTCATCGTCATTGCACCGCTCAACGGCTGGGGTCTGAATATTTGAATATCTGATGACTGAATATCTGAGGCCTGAAGCTTTGAAGGCCTGAAGCCTGGGGGGTCGACATACAACGGAAAAGGTATGGGCTCCATACCCGTCCATCCACGAGCAACACACGCCTCGAAAAGCATTGTCCTCATTACAAAGAAATGTATATAATAAAGAAAAGACATGACGAATACCCATTTTCTTATGAGGTTCCATTTTCTTATGAGGTTGTACTTGTACGCCTATATCCGCCGTGCAGCTACACGAGCACCACACGAGTCACACATATGGGGTAATCCCCGAGATGAACTTCACCACGAACTCGAACTCGAACATGAAGCCCCCAAAAATGTCGATGACATCCTTCCAGATAGAACACGATAACTTGGCGATAACTGTCGCTTTGACCGCCAAGACGAAGCGAGGTTGAAAACGAGTTTATGAATTCGAGTCATGGTCATGGCATGATGCAGCAATGAAACACCAACTTCAAGAGACGACTCGGGACCTTGGTGCGCGAACACTTTGAGCCGGAGTTTGGGAGGATGATCCGCCGTGGAACATCGAAAAAGGAGGAAGTATCTGAAGCGCCCAATTACTTCCTCAATAAGCGCCACTTCAAACTTGCCAACTCGTACTAACTCACTCTGTTTTCACCCTCGACGGCAGACTCGAGTGACTCTCTCCGAATAACAGCGATAACAAAACCACAACGAAAACACTCGCATCTTACATCGTTGGTGGACTAAACCGCCAAGAGTCCCGAAGCGCAAATCTCGCGATGAGCACTCCTCATGTCCCCCCACCGCCTCAGCTGCTTTCTACCCTTTCTTCCTACCATACTTGGGACTGACTCGGGAACAAGCTCGGACGCTGTAACAACCACTCTACACCGAGCAACTTCAAACCCCACCTGTCATCTCACCCCGTCTGTCGAGATGGCCACATGTCATCGAAATCCGCCATATACTTCCGAGGCAAGAGTCAGAGTCATAGATATGAACACGTTCCCACCTGGTTATAACCCCGCTTCCTTGCTCTTCCAGCTCACAGCATCTCAGCTCCCAGCTCCTGATTCTTATCCCCCCACCATCTGTGATTCTGTATACATACAATGGCTTTCAACGCATCTTCAGAACAGCACAGAATGCTGGGTCCCTACATCTTAACCCAACAACTCTCAGGTCAGTCAACCGAATCATCCTACATCTTTGCTTCCCTATGCTCACCGTCAGGTCACACCATAGGCCGCGAGTGGTCCGCCCACGACAGAGCCAACAACAAGGACGTGCGTTTGAAGATCGAACAAGCCGGCATACCCGGAGGGACTTACGAGCGAGAACGACGCGTCCTCGCACGCCTTACCGGCGAACAAGGGTTCCCAACGCTCTTGGACGACGATACCACGTCCAACTGCAGCTACCTAGCCACAGAACCCCTTGGTCTCCGAATGGATACGGTCCACAACGGTCAACCCATGGACATCGGGCTTGCCTCCGCATTTGCCATCCAAATGGTACGTTTGATCTATTTCGTCTCGCCCGTCCATTATGAGTATCTGATTGTCCCTTTCATCAACCCACAGTTGGGACTCCTCAAAGTGATGCACTCCAAGCATTTTGTTCACGGAAATGTGTCCTTGCAGTCCGTCTTCCTCGGTGTCGGCTCACAGAAATACTACATCCATCTGTCCGACTTCTCCGTCAGTCGTCTTGTCAACGAACACATACCCGCGAATGAAGTCCTCGAACATAACCCAATGTTTAGGTTCGTACATGTTTCCATCATTTCTACTTTCGTTTTCACTGACACACCTCATCATGTAGTTCTCAGCGCGTTCATTGTCATCTTCAAGGTAATCACTCTTTTTACCTATCCCCTTAACCGTAATATCAACTAACTACTCTCTTCCAGCACCGACGTTCATCGATGACGTCGAATCACTCGCGCTCGTTCTCATCTACCTCGTTCACCCAAGAGGTCTCCCCTGGGTCCAGGGTCCCGCCTCCCCTCTCAACGGAGACCTCGCATTACGGAAACTGTCTTTCCGCCCAGAAGATCTCGGCTCCGCCGTCCCTACCGAGCTACAATCCCTCCTCTCATACTGTCGCTCACCTCGCTCACCACGAGCAGGCGAATTCCCCGATTACGATGGGTGGATCCGTAGCTTTCGGTCTCTCAAATTGCGCTACGAATACCCACCCCACGACCGTTTCCTACCTCAGCTTGTAGCCCCTCCATCCCGACTCTCCACCCCGAACCCAGCGACGTCACCACTTACTCATTGGCACACCGTGGAGGTCAACCAGAGCCCTCGAACGGCCATGTCTATCCACGCAAGGGAACGTCAAGGACAAAGCCGAACTAGCCCAAGTGCTAGGCCTACGAGACGCGAGTTTGACTTGCCAACTTCCGACCACCACCCATCCTCACGATCGTTCGCTCAAAGTTCGAACTCTGGCCGACCCACGCCCCGCCTTGTGTCTGCTTCTCTGCGGACGCTTCCTACCGTTTCTTCAGAGGAACGTTCCCTTTTGCTGGAATCCTCGGGGCGTCGGGACACTACGCCAAGGCTTCCAACCCCATCTGCAATACCTTTACCTCGCAGCACCCCTCGCTCATCGGCGTCTCACTCCTTGCATCCTCAAGAACAAGAGAGACGTTCGCACCATAGCTCAACGGCCGATCCGGATGAAGAAGAGGAAGAGGCTCAGGGTGATGACGACGACGAAGATGCCGCCATCGAAGCCATGCTTCCAGACCTCGACATTTTCTTGAAGTCATCTACTCACCCCGATGATGTCAAAGCACTCAAAAAATCCCTCTTGTTCGACGTTCACTCGCAAATCGAATCAGCTCACAGCATGACCCAACTCGCTACCGCGTTCAAAGTCTTTACCATGATCCTCAGGAGATCCAGCAACATGTCTCAACCGACCTTCGCGGTTTTGGCCTGTCTTCAGCACAGGCTCTACCCAAAAGAATTAGAGTATGTACCAGTGAATTATCGGTGATTTGACTATACTCTGATATATTCATATTTGATATCAGTTTCGACGAATCGGGCGACAAACAACTCGTCATAGGACGGCTCAGCAGCCAAATCCGCACTGCGAAGAGACGGGTGGACGTAGCGAAGATGCTTGCCCGATTCCACGCAATAATGGCCCGGGAGGTCAGAGAAGGCCGTGGTTCATTGATTAAGGTATGCCATTTCCATCTTACCAATGAATCGACGTTCCTCAAGCTTTGGGTGGATAGATTGGACATACATTTCTCGAAAGGGTGACAGAAAAGTTGGCTACCCTTTGAGTAACGCCAGTATCCCTACAATACTATATGACCCCAAAATACCTAGTATGCCTGACCATTTTCATTATGCCATATGATGTATGTGTGTCAATCATTATCATGTATCCATCGGCGGTGTGGAACGACATAGAACAAGCGTTTGTGGAGGATTTTGACCGACTCCCACCATCAAATACCCAAGTCTCGTCGCTGAGCGCGGCGGATACGTACTCTAGCTTGGAGGTATAGGCCCGACAAACGGTAATTTACGCTGGGAAGATGCTGCACTGTCATTCTAAGAGGCAGGTCCGGGTGGTCATCGTCACACGATGAAACAGCACGTACGGTTCTCCTGGACGGCCTGTACGATGGGCAGCACGTTGGGCAAGCGTGGCAAGAGGTTCGCCTTCAAGCTCAAGAAGTAGAATTCGAACGAATATCCAATTTTGTACGTAAATTGTCCCAACTACTACAGGAAAAGAAATACACAGCATAGAGTATACTTCCAGCAAATCAAGCACCAAGTGGCTTCGGAACAGGTCCATTATCTGATAGGCTCATCCCCGAAAATTGTTGACTCGGAGCACCGTAGTACTGAGATTGCGTTTGAGGGTCAATCTGCAAGGAATTACGATGATCAGGTTGGACTTGTGCCGGGGATTGGGGAGCAGACGCGGAGACGGAGGCGGATGGATGACGAGGCAGCACCCAAGACGGTGTAGTTGCCACCGCAGGCTTCGTCATTGCCGAGTATCCGCTTTGATCAAGGTGCGTCGTCGTCTGAGCGGGCATTCCACCAGCTGGAGCCAATGCAGCATATGGATCGGGAATTGACGAAGACCGAGATGGTGACTGAGCAGGAGCAGGCTCAACCTGTGACTGGATGGGCTGGGCGACAGGCTGCTGCTGCTGCTGTTGCTGTTGCTGAACATTACCAGGATTATTGTTCACGACAACTGGAGGAGCTGCAGCTGCTTTGTCTGTAATCCCAGGAACAGATACAAAGTACACGGCTCCAGCCAAGTCTGTCCCACCATGAGCATAATATTGAGCCCACGCTTGAACGTTCGGGTCCGCATAGGTGGTATTGGGATCATACACATATGGCGGCCCTTGTTGCTGCTGAGGTGCTTGTTGCTCCACCGGTTGCTGCTGAACGGGTTGAGCCTGAGCCTGAGCCTGAGCAATGGGCTCCATGTTCGTCGGCTGTAATTGAGGTTGGAGTGAGGATTCCGGCGAAGCAGAGAACGATGGCATTGGTCCTGAGGGCGAAATCGGCGCTGGCTGCGCGGCAGTGACATCTGGCTGTGTTGGATGCGGTTGAGCTTGCAGAGGAGTCTGCTGGAAATGCTGCTGCTGGGGAGATATCTGCGCCGGTTGGACTTGTTGTTGGGGCGGAACTTGTTGCTGGGGTTGCTGTTGAGGTTGAGCCTGAAGGGGAGCTTGTTGCTGTTGGGGCGCTGGTTGTTGCTGCGCAGGATATGGAGTAGGTCCTTGAGCACCATACGATTGCTGGTGGTTGAGGAAGGGCTGGGGGTATCCAGATGGTTGTTGTGGACCAGAGCTCTGTTGATTATAAGCATTGGGATCATTGTAGGGAGCGGGTCCAGGTTGAGCATGAGGAAGTTGGGGTCCTGGAGGATACATGGTCTGGTCGGGTACGGGCCCGGGACCAGGACCGTACGCTGCAGCAGGGGCAGGGTAAGCGTTGTAGCCGGGTTGATCATAAAGAGCAGGATTCCAGCCAAACGTTTGAGGGGCTGGCGTCGCCCCGTAATCCATGCCTCTCGAGTCAGGACGAGGGTATTGAGCTGGGCGATAGGGCTGATCATAAACTAGCAACATTGTTAGAGGAGTAAGGCGAGAAGATGGTGGCAAAACTTACTACCAGTATGACGGGCAAGACTTTCTTCCATCATACGATCAAAGATGGACCTAGCACGCAGGAATGTCTCATTCATGGATACAAGGTCAGCTATGTTTGAATGGTTGAGCAGATGGACGCAAGTTACGGTGAGTTCGCCTACCTCGCTTTTGGCTGTACTTGTCAATAAGCTTCACTATCTTGGGTCTGAGAGCCATACTGGAACGATATAGTTCCTAAAGAACTGTTAGCTTAGACCCTACGAGAACCTCGATATTTTTTATACCTGAATCTCCTCGTTGTCAGCTAAATTGTCTTTCGCTGGATCAAGTGACCGCAGCATAATTAGTAGCTTTTCCACATTGACGGCCTGAGCAAAGACAGCAGCTTCCTGTTCAGCTTCCTTCGCTATTTCGGCCGTGGTAGGTTCTGGCATCGGTTCCTGGAATCATGTTGAGCACTTCGTATATCAAGGAATAATGACTAAGTCTTACGACATAATTGACAGGGAAAATGCCAGTTCTTCCTTTGAGCTGACCTCGCCACCAATCCTTATATCCGCGATCCACCACCTTGATGATATCGCCCTTATCAAAAGCAAGCTCACCCGGTTCCGTGGGTTCAAATGTGTGCAATGCACGGACTCGAGTGACAATATTGACTGAAGGGGTGACCGAGGATGGTGCAGATACGGTGGAAGTAGTGGTAGGCGCAGCCGAGACGACGGATGTGGTAGACGCTCCGGCGGCAGCAGGAGTCGGTTCCTGGTAAGTGGGCTGCGGGGGAGACTGAGGTCTTGGCGATGGCGTCCGGGCTGGTACATATCCTGACTGGTACAACGGTTGGTTGTATGCCTTGGAAGCGCTAGTCGTGTCGGCGGTGTTGACTTGCTTTGAACTGGACGTGGACGGATGTGGCTTAGAACTTGAACCAGAGCTGGAGGACGCGCCAGGACCGTCTCCAGCTGCAAGCGAGTATTGTTGCCAATGTGCTCGACCACCTTTGTCTTGCATAGACATTTCTAAAACACGTTGAAGTTCCTCCTCCTCCTTTCGTCTGATCTCATCATCGACATTGGGTGGCGGAGCTTCTTCAGGTGCTTCAAATTTGAAGTCTGTTTGGAATATAATGAAACAAGCGTGATTGGAAAGAGAGGGTCCGTACTTTTAGTCTTTAAACTGTTGTAGCAATCCTCCATAATACCAAGCGTTGTGTCGTTCTCGAACTCTGAAGACCATTGTGCTATCAAGCTCAGCGCGCGACGCTTGACCTTCTCATGAGAATTCTGAAGATCTAAGCGTGAGTCCGGGTCTCATGGACAAGGAAAGAAAGCAATACGATACCCGATCAGTGATCAGTTTCTCCAGGCCTTGGGTGAAAGCACGAGAAGCAATCTCCCTGTGCAGCTCTATTCCGCAGTTCTTTGACAAGGCTTCGGCAACAGTCAGGGCATAGAGCTGAACGTTTGCATTGCGATGAGCTAGACGCTTGAGGATCGCCGCAATGACATTGTGGGCACTGAAATACGCCGCAGTGAGTCACGACGAACACATGGAACCCAGAATGAGAGCTCACCCCTCCTGGCCCTCATCATTGACTTTATCGCATAGATTGAGAATGAGTTCCCAATTTTCCGCTGTGAGGTTTTCGTCCGTTGTCTTGACTGTGATGCGTGAGATGAGAAGATATGTGTGAATGACGGTGCTGTCGGTGCTCACCGACGATGTCGTCGTAGGGATTGTTTCCACCACCTCCGAACATGGCCAAAGGGAAAGGTGAAAGGGCTGGAGAGTTGGCTGCGGTCGAGAAATGGAGTTGAAGTTAAAGTTGGAGGAGGCCGTGTCAAGGCTCCCAAATCAGCGCATTGCAACTCCGCACCGATCAACTCTCAAGCAAGCCACCATCCATGGCCAAAGGTTATCCTCCTTTCTAAACTTAAGCTACTCCCATTCACAGCTCACGCGTCCTACATTTCACTCCAGTTCCAAGAAACTTTCGTCTCCTAGAAGAATTAGAGAAGGGCGAGAAGGGCATAGGCGATGGCTCGTGCTCATATGGCCTCGAAGATGGCGACGATATCATGATGAGCAACTGGAACGGCACCATCATTGGCCCAGGTCATGTCAGAAACAATCATTCTACTCCCCGTGAAGCCCAAACGTACTGATCATCCTACAGACCGTTCATGAGAACCGTATCTACAGCCTTAAGATCGTCTGCGGTGACAACTACCCAGACCGGCCCCCCACAGTCCAGTTCATTTCCAGAGTGAATCTGCCGTTCGTTAGCCAGGTTGATGGAAAGGTCGACCCTTCGAAGCTGCCTGTTCTCAGCGGCTGGACTAGAGCACACAGTCTCGAGACTGTCCTCGTCGAGATCAGGCGGTAAGTACCCTTGGTTTCTAGCACGTTGCGATTAATCGTCCATCACCCGATTCACCAGAGAGATGGCTTCCTTCAATAACAGAAAGCTTCCCCAACCCCCCGAAGGCTCGACATTCTAGGTTTTATCGATTTAATCAGTCAGAGTTTCATCTCACCCACTTGCTCTCAATCATTCTACTCAACCGAAGGATACGAGGAAATGTTTTATCTCCATATATACAATACGATGGTACATTTGAAAGTAACCTGTCTTTGAGGTTCACGGTGAGACGGCCAGCCGCGTATAAATATTTGGGGTTATGACCGGCTCAAAGACGAGTCAGTTTGGTCAACTTCGTCGTCACCCCTTCCAAAAATGTATACCCATCCTATCAGATGTGAGCTAGGTTCAAACGATTTACATAAGTGAAATGGCACACCTTGGTGACCTTATGATCGTTGGCCTTCATGACCGCAGCAAACCGCGCAAGCAGCATCGCTATGTCTTTCTTTGTAGTGGCAGTACAGATGTCGTAACTGAGCGTCCGTACGACAGCACATTTGTCGCCTGTATTGTCGGACCTAAAATTCATAGGTGAGTAAAGTCTTGCGATTGTGAGAACAAACTTATGTTGGTGTCGCACTTCACCTCGCCCCGATAGAGTCTATGCTGGAGCGCCGCCAAAATTTCAAAAGCCGGGATTGTTACGGTGCTGGATTTCTTCAGAATGGCAGTGAATGCCTCGAAAGCCGTGGCGAGTTGCTTCGGCTTGGCTGCGCACTCAACTTGGGCATGAACTCGGATGAGAAGGGTTTGTTTGAGAGTCCTAGAGAGACGATCGTTCTCCTTGAGTTCGGGAAGCAAGTCATTGACAAGGTCATGTTGACGACCATTGCCATCACTCTCTTGACGAGTCGCTTCTTCATCGGAATCGGTCGCATCGCTGGAGTGCATATCCCGCTCCCGCTCTCGAGGATCCGTTCTAACCGACCTTGGATTGGTAGGCCCATTATTGGCAGATCTGCCTACGCCATGTTGACGACGATTACTACCGCTCTCCTGACGAGTTGCTTCTCCATCCGAATCGTTGGTTCCGCCATAGTGCACATCACTCTCTCCCCCTCGAGGAGCCATTCTGATCGGCCTTGCATTCGAAGGTCTGGTACCGTTAGACCTGCCTCCACTAGCATGCCTCATGGTGCGGGTAGCGGGCTCTGTATAACTCACTTCTGAGGGAGAACGAGGGCTAGGAGTGCTTGAAGCAGTGTAGGTCGGGTGGGGAGCGCGGCGAGGCATAGACACTGCAGGCGAGGCCGGAGTAGCTTCCCAATGCATGATTGAGCCCAGGAGGTAAGTGAACACGCTTGCGAGGCCAGATATCAACGGCGAAGCGGATATGGATGCAGTATGGTTGTCGAACTCTTGATCATACAAGCCTGGGATGCTTGACCGCATGGACGAACGGTTGGGAGTTCGCCGTTCGAAGTCACGTCTCGTGTTCCTGCGAGGGGCGGTTCGTCCCTCATGTTCCCTCGGATAGTCAGAGGGGGATGCGAACCCAAGATACATCCGTTCAGCACTGTGAACCGCGTCCCTTCGGGAACGGGGCTCTATGGTCGGATAGTCATCATCGAACGCGGTCTCAGCGTCCAGGGGGGCAAGGAACTCCCGGTCGTCATGGAGGGGAGCAGGGACGCGACGCTCTCGCACGTAAGGCCTTCCTCGTACGCCTGCTTGGTCCATTGGTAGATACACGTCCGTGTTGGCCTCGGCTTCGTCATCGACGTGCCACTGACGACCTGAGGTGCCACTGGTGAACAAAGGGGAACGGGCAAAATGCCATTATCGGTTGGCTTACCTGAATAAGCTGAAAGCTGCTGGATGGGGACATAAGGACGGGACCTTCTTCGGGGCTCTTGACCCCCGTTGAACGACATGGTTGTCAGGAAGGTAAGAATGAGAGCACAAAGGGCAGACGAGCGGGCTTATAAGTGGTTAGGAACGTGGCCGTGTTTATCTGCACGGCGTGTTCCTAACATGTGTGCAAGTCGACAGCTTCACGGCTGGGGGGGGGTATGTCCTCCCCGCACCTATTGCCATGCGCGACACTGGTAAAAGAAGATGGAGATGATGTATTAATGCGTACAGGTATTGCGATACTGAACGGAGTAGGGGTGAGTTGCATTCGATTTTCTGATTGTCATTCACTCACCTTTATCTAAGTACCAATTTAACAAGCACGATACATAGGTGGCTCTATCTCCTGACGAAGTAGCGGCGAGCCATGCTCATTGAGCGAGGGTAACGGTAGGCATTGGTGTCAATTGGGAGGGAACCACGGTACACAGTCCCGCGCTCTCAGCTAAGCCTGAGGCCTGAGCACTCAGTTTGAGCTCTTGCTATTCTGGGATGAGTTCTACGAACTGATGCTCAAATCTGAGATCATAGCGCTTTGGCACGAAGTTCAGCTGGCTGGAGGAGGCCAGTCAGTATTGGACCACATAGCGGGTGAGTTGACCGCCATGCAAAGTAAAAACCGGCCACGCTTTCGTCGCCAACTCTGAACCCTCTCTTCCTGTCGGATCCATTGGCCCGAACCAGGATATTGTCTGGGTTTCGACTTTTTGAAGAATTAAGCAAAGGTATCAATTATGTGGAGAAGTCAGCTTACACACTGTCTTGTTTCATGGATGAAACGATACACGTAGGGTCTACCTTGCAGTAGATGACGGCGAAAACAGTATAAGAGGTAAGCAGATGTGGGAGCAGCTTAGATCTTTTTCAGTCGTCTGATGCAGCAAGTAGCGGGACAGCAAGATAATGAGAAGCTCTGGTACAACGCCGGGTTTTATGTTGAAAGCGAGCGCGACACCATTTGATATGGAGGATGCAAACTTGATGCAAGGCGGAGGAAAGATGAAGATGGGCAGGGCGCCTATGTCACAAACTTTTTCGGAGACGAGTGAGCGCCTAAGTGTTTTGCTCATGTCCGCGTCGTCGATTCTTGCGACTGGCCTCCGTTCCGTCGCCAACACTCCTTTCCGTGTCGATTCGACGCGTCAAATCCTCCAAAAGTCGACAAGATGCTACGCCACTGCTCAGCCAAAGATGAAGAACAACAAGGAGAGACGGGTCAAGCCCGGAAGTACGCCCGCTCGTTCACTCATTTACCTCAGTTACTGATGCACGCACATAAGAACATAAACCTCCTCCAGAGAGAGATGCTACAGGCGCTCTTGTTTTCAAAAAGCAAGAAAAGAGAGGTGGTGTGAGTCTCCATCAATGCTTTCGAGAACAAGCCGAGGCTCTAACAACCACTAGGTATTTCGGCCACTGCCTGCCTCCCAACTCTCCCATCCGATACTTCAAGGCAATGAATCCGAACAGCTAAAGCTGCCAGTTTTCTGCCCCGTACGTTCTGTGATCTGACCTCGTCGACCCTGAACTGAAGACCAGGCTGCAGACACTGGTGACTCCGGAGATGGTCGGAAAGCCAGTCGCGTTCGCGATTGATGGCTCCTCCCCGTTCAACAAGTTCGGTGTCACCAAAAAGACGCTTTTGGAGGTAATTATCCCTCTGGAAGCTCGTACCCTCGCTCACGCCCACCCGTAGTACCGACTCGCCTCACAACCCTACTCTGTCGTTCGAGATGTTACTTTGAAGCTTGCGGAACGTATAGATGCCGCGGCGGAGGTATCGACCAGGAAGAATCGAATGGTTCTCAGTAGGTTTCTTGCTTGTATTTCATTTATCTCGCCTTGTTGAACTATCCATTAGCGGGTCCGAGTGGTTGTGGCAAGACAGTATTGCTCATGCAGGCCGTCGCATATTGTGCCGCTAAGGAATGGCTCACCATATATATCCCTCGAGGTATGCTCATCCTACCAAACTCTTTGGTATCACCTCACCTTCCTCATTGTTTAATTTAAAGCTGCTCACCTTGTCGACTCTACAACACCATATGTCTATGACCTGCGGACTCGACTGTTCCATCAGCATACCGCATCCGTCCAACTCCTGCAGCGATTCCTCGGCACAAACGGAAAGCTGCTGGAAGGAATGACAACCCTCGATCCGCACGAGTTTGACAAGCACAAGATCCCCGCTGGAACTCCTCTAACAGCCCTCATCAAATTGGGCCTTGAAGAACGTTCACTCAGTCCATTCGTTCTGCGAGGTCTCTTCCACGAGCTTGCGTATCAGAAAACGTGAGTTCGCGCACAACATATGCTGCCTTTCGCCTACCTCACAGTTGCACAGGCACCCTGTACTCCTGGCCATAGACGACTTCCAAGCACTCTACTGCATGTCTCGTTACAAAGATCCACACTTCAATTCCATCCGTCCCTACCATCTATCGTTACCGCGCCTCCTGTTGGAGTTTGCCTCTAACCGATATAAATTTGTGCGTGTCCTTGATTTCATTTCCCAAACTCATAACCAACTTCTGGGCCTTGTAGAAACGTGGACTGGTACTCGGCGCTATAACTGATTCTGATCCAAGTTGGAGGCCATCTCTGGAGTTGAGAGAGGCCCTCGATCTTCCTCATACTCATCCAACAAGCCCGTATGATAAACGTTCAACATACATGACCAAGTATACGAACCGCCTTGAACAATTCCCCGTTCCTCCTCAGCTGAACGTCGATGAGGCTGCTTCCATCTTTGACTTCTGGAAGGCCGACAGAGCTTATGATTCCAGTAAGTTTACCAGAGCGTCCGTCTCTTAGCAGTGAGCTGACTGATGACCTATCACCAGCCGTGAGCGATGAACTCTTCCTCTCCAAGTACACCGAGTCAAGTGGAAATGCACGAGAATTTGTCTGGAAGGGTTTGTTATCGAACTTCGATCCTCGCTAGTCTCCATAGGTATTTTATATATCATACATATCCCGCTCTGATATTTCCAGAGACCGCGTTCATTACTCTGTACGACGCCGTCGAAATTGAAGCATCCGGGAGTCGTTGGATAGAAATCCCGCGCTTTGGGACCTCTCCTCTGAACGTCGTTATCTTCTCCAGATGGGGACAAGCACGAGCGATTTGCTGAGCCTCTTGTTGAATCCTACTGAACGCTGCGTCTGGTAGCTCAGCTTCAACCAGGTTGGGGAAACTGGATAAGATGGACGTATAACCATCCTGATGAACCGTTCTATCAGTTTGCGCGCGTTTCACAGATCAATGGCTTACCTGGGTATATGCAGCTTCGTTGAATAGCTTGATGGAGGGACATCGCAGACCGATTGTCTTGATCACGCTTACTAGTTCTTCATAGTGATCGCTCATCGATTCGCCCGGGATGAATGTGAGCGACTCCAAGGCTAGCATCCCGCCGGACGAATCCACAGCCCGTCGGAACGCCTCAAAGTCGTCTTCAGCGTATGCATTCAACCCATGGCCTACGACCAACTCCCTGAGCGATGTGTCGAGCGAAGAGACACCCCTTCGTAGGAGCCTCGCCATATTGTTGACGTTGGTTCGGAGTTTACGAAGGGCTGGAAGCATGGTTGGTTGGATGGGCTCTTCTGAAATCTCGGTCTGCCACTCATCATCCGACTCCCATCCAATCGCTACATCCTCAAGCGTAGGATGTGCAAGTAAGAACCTTGTCAGCGGTTCATCAACGGTGACTTCACTCGGATCGATGGCGGTACCTATGTGGAAGGTACGCAGATTGGGAAAGCGGAGGAGAAAAAAGGGCAATGATGCTTCGCAACCAAAGTCATCGAAGTTACCCGAGATTGAAAGGTGCTCAAGTGTGTCGCAGGAGGCTTCAACAAGCGACATAAAGCTCTGAAGCAGGAATACACCTTTGGAAAGGAATTTGTTCAAGAGGTCATCGGATTGAGTATCGGAATTGTTGGTACATACCGCGTTGCTCCCATACGATATGTTTTAAGCCCTTCAGTGCCAGCGGTGAGGTGGTATATGGAGATGGATGCCGGTCTTGACTCCAACGTAGCTCAAGCACCTCCAGTTTGCGCCAGTACTGTGAAGCGGCTCGTTCAAAGGACTGGACGGCCTCCTCGGAGACGAAAGGGCACCCGTCAATTTCAATGGCCTGAAGGTTGAGCAAATTGACGAAGAAAGTCTCGTCTGAGATATCCAAAGCATCATTCTGGGCTATTATCTTGATACGCGTACAATTCCTAGCCAGAAGGTCATCTCTGCAGAGTAGCGCGAATGTGTCCTTGGACGACGGCAAACTGGTGTTGAGGACGACGTTTTGATACAAAAGAGGTCTGATGACCTCCGAGAAGAGTTTTGAGGTAGCTGAGATGTGAGCTAGATCAGAGCGCCGGGAGAAGACCTGCGCGATGAGGCGAAGCAACGCCGGGTTCAGTGATGAGAGCATCAAGAACGGCTAAGTCCAAGTTAGCGCCCCCTGACTAAGTCTCCTGACCTTTGGCGCCATCACATGACAGACGCGTTGAGGGTCCTGCAACTTCGACGACACAGCCACACATACCTTTTCAAACTTCATCCTTGTCGTCGTCGCTGACAGTGACTAACGACCCTTCGCCGCTGCATGTCGCGACTTCCAAGACTTCATTCGTCGCCAGACAGAGGCATTGCTGGACCTTCACTAGCGCAAACGACCATCACCCTCAAACGCAAAGCCGTCATCTCGGACGAGGAGGAAGAGGCTCTGGACCAACCGAGAAAGCTCCCAGCGATTGGGAAGGGACAGAGTCGGCCACTCCAACCAACACGTACCGCAACTAACCTCACGTCGTCGAGATCAACCACGACGGTCTCAGGTCGTCCATTGACTCGGCCACAAGCCCCCAACCTGACAACTTCACGATCGACCCGTGGCACAAGCGCACCTCCATCAAGTTCCTCGACATCCCGAAACCTCTACTCCTCCACGCGTCAGCCTCCGAGACAGCCTCCAACAACCCGCCGGATACCTTCTGCTCGCACCGTCTCGGGACCTTCATCTCGAAACAACAAAGGCGAGGATGACCAGAAGATACAAGACATCGCTAACAAGATGGATTCCTGGCAATCCATGCACGGTAACAAGCTGGCTGGTCTTGAAGCTGACATGGCCGCCGAGAGGGCGAAAGTGGCTGATCTCGAGGCAAACCACAACTTCCTACGCAAACAGCTAGACGATGCCAAGACGCAAGAACTTCTCAAGCAGCGTGAACTATCCAACGTGAGCGACGAAATCGAAGCTTTGAAGAAACGGCATGCTCGGGAACTGAAAGATTTGGAGTATGACATTCGACGGGAGGTGACGGCCGCGAAGGATGACTTGGTTAACATGAAATCCCGGCATGCTCGAGAGTTGATGGATATGGAGATGGATCTGAAGAAGAAGGAACGAGAAATCCAACAACTCCAGGAAGACCTCAGGCTATGTCGCGCCGACCTCGAGAGGGAACGAGACGCCGTTTCTACCCTCAAGTCGACCATCTCCCATCAGTCCAACGCCCAGATCGCACTTGGTACGGAAAAGCATGCTCTACAATCACAGAAAGACGCGCTGCAGGTCCAGCTCGACACATACCTCGCCACAATATCTTCCCTCAACTTGAAGCTCGAGTCTTCGCAAAAGGACATTACGGCCTTGAAGCAGGAAGCCATGGAAGCAGAACTCGTCCGAAGGAAGCTCCACAATACCGTCCAAGAACTCAAGGGCAATATACGTGTATTCTGTCGCGTCCGGCCTGTTCTTCCATCGGACGTCGATCCTCCTCCCGACTCGGACCCTGCCATCATTGAGCGAATGAAGGAAGACATGCAAGCCAACATCTCTTATCCTGACCGACTTGATCACAAGGAAATCATCGTGTCGTCTTGCAGCGAGAGCGCCACTGGTCAAGAGCGGAAAGAGATATACAACTTCAGCTTCGACCGCGTATGATGCTCCAACCCCTTATTTTTCGTCCATTCTAACGATGTTGGCATTAGGTCTTCGAACCGGATTCATCTCAATCCGAAGTGTTTGAAGAAATTTCCCTACTAGCGCAAAGCTGCGTCGATGGATATAACGTTTGTGTCTTTGCCTACGGGCAAACGGGGAGCGGCAAATCCTTCACTATGGAGGGCGGCTTAGTGAGCTATGATTGAAGCAATATTCTTCTTCACTTATTGACTATTAATCAGACGACCAGCTCTGCCGGCATGATTCCACGCGCTGTAGAGCAAGTCTTCCGCGTCGCGAATGACCTGAAGAGCAAAGGTTGGGAGTATAAGATGGAAGGCCAATTTCTGGAGATCGTAAGTCACTCCGGCGAACCGAAGGATACTGTCGTTGATGCGAAAACTTCCCCAGTACAACGAGACCATCAATGACCTACTGGGCAAGGGTGAATTTGACAAGAAGAAACATGAAGTCAAACATGACGCGAAAACTAGCAGTACAAGGGTCACTGACGTCAATGTTGTGCCCCTCCATTCACCCACCCAAGTACGCTCTTTGCTGGCCGTTGCTCAGTCCCGGAGAAGCGTTGCCGCTACTTTGATGAATGAACGTTCATCTCGTTCTCATTCCGTCTTCACCCTCCGCATCAGTGGCCAAAACCTCAATAGCGGGGAACGCTGCGAAGGCAGCCTAAACCTTGTTGATCTCGCGGGTAGCGAAAGGCTCAATGCGAGCGGAACTGCCTCTGACAAGGATCGGCTAAAGGAAACGCAAAGCATCAATCGAAGTTTAAGCGCATTAGGCGACGTCATCGCTGCACTTGGAGAGAAAGGGGAGAAAGGGGATAAGCACATCCCCTACCGGAATTCCAAGGTGACATCTTGAGTTCAAGCCTGATCCACTAATCACCGTCGCTAATCTTTACCTAGCTTACTTACCTCTTGCAAAACTCACTGAGCGGGAACTCGAAGACTCTGGTGCGTTTTCCCTTTCCACGACAGTAACTCATGGATTAATCTCAATGCAGATGATCCTCAACCTGTCGCCGTTAGCCACTCATCTGAACGAATCCCTTACTTCGTTACGATTCGCCACGAAGGCAAGTATTTTCGTCCCCTCCACCTTGTGCTCTGCTAACGGCCTCAAAGGTGAACAACACGACGATTGGCACCGCCAAGAAGCAAATTCGGGCATCGTGATCAGCCATTTGTATTTTAGCATAGTACCACCAATCATATCTTGTGCCTTGACCTCGTTTTCAGAGGCCGGCGAAACATCAATTTGCCTTGGCAGTCTCCCTTCATCTATATTTGGTATCATTGGTACGTGGTGCGTATAAGAAAATAGGAGGAAACACAACGCGAACCAATTTTGTGTTCACACATTGCAGGCCCTCGTTAAAGCTTCCTGGGTCGGCGGATGGATGGATGGCGAGAACTGACTGGCTGGGACCGTCGCTATGAGACGCAGCTCACACACCGATCTGATTGGAAATTTCAAACGATCAACTCAGCAGGCTCAGCCTAAGGAATTTCCTTTGTCCATGCGTCCCCATGTTAACCTCGTTGCGTGATGCTCGGTAAGGACTATCCGCCTACTCACCATATTCCTAGATTGCTACATAGTAGTGTTGTCGACTATGGTAAACATACACATATCTGTTATACATAGTGTGTCTGACGAGTTGACTTCTCGCCCTTTTAAGCATCACCACCGGCCGGGAATGGCGGGTGTGCATTAGCCTCGCTCTCACTCGGAGACGAAGGACTACGCCGGCGTTTCCCTGTCATCCTGAATCCTCCTGTGTCGTCTGGGTAAACGTTCACCATCACGGGAGGCTCGCGAGCCATCGAACCGTGGTGACTTCTTGACGGAGCGTCGTAGAAGCCACCCGCGTCTGGAGGAGCTGAGCCGGAAGGCATAGACACCAAACGCGGTACTTCGGGGTTGACTTCTTGAACGCCCTTGCCTTTAGGGTCCACGGAGCGGGACCCTTGAGGAGAAGAGGGCGAGACGGCCGACTCATGGCCTTTAGATTTCTTCTTCGAGGGCGACTGCGTAGGAGACGGAGGTTCCTGCTTCTAGACATTTTCCCATGAGCCACTTGTCGTAAAGGATGTGCTATAAAGGAAGAGATTTACATCACCTTGCTCCTGTTCGATGGCTTCGAGACGCTTGATTTCCATGCATTTCTCGCGGTGCTTTAGCCATAGTCCAGGATAGTATCTGGAGCGTTTGTCGAGGCTGACGAGGCGTGTACACGCGCCACACCGTACGCTTATAGGCGTGACCTCGAGAGCCCAAGGATCGTCCTCGAGCTTCTTTCGACGCTCGGTCTCATCCATCATGTTCTTCTTGCGATTACGCTTGCTGTTGGGATCCCCATCAGCCTCGTCATTGGAAGAGCTTCCCTCCCTGACTTCCTGTCTCGAGGACGAGAAATTGACGGGATAACGTGGATCGAGAGGTGCGTGGCGGGACTTAGCGACGCTTGCACTTAAAGACAATAGAATAAGCAATTACGAAGCGATAAAATACAAGACAAGCGTGAATGCGACTCATTCACCTAATACTACCTGGGCAGACGCTCCAATGGCCATTCACCATGTCATTTACGACATTCCATGGCGTGCCCTCAGGATAGTGAAATTTAAAGTCGCATCGACCACAGGGGGCGATGATTTGTTCATGACCAAAGTCGTCATTGTCCGGAGAGAGATCGCGTTCTGCCATGAAAGGTTTGGTCAAGGCGATAACTCAGAGGTGGACTTTGGATTGGAAGATGGTGGTAAGGAAGTAAAGGGACTCGGAGGTAAGTCGACTCATGGAACCAGCATTTATCGGCTCGTCACGTGACCACAGGGCAAGTGGAAATGCACACGAAACGGTGATCGAAATTTGGAATTATTTCAAAAGTTTACACGCGGTGCAAAAAATATAATTTTCTGAGGAAATGGTCTCTCCACCCAGCCTCGAGTCTCTCCTCCGCCTTCTAGGGTCCTCGTATCCTTCTACAACCCTGCTCGCCCGTTTCTCCTATCGCCGCCTCGCCAGAAATCTACATCGACACCACGCTGGTGCCAGGCCTTCAGATCCTTCACGAACTAGTCTGGACATACGCCCCATTCAAATATCCATAAAGGGGTACCGACTCACTCTGCCTTGACCATCCAAACAATGCTGCGTATAGTCCCTGGCTTTCGATATAGACGTCTTCTCTCCGGCTGGCCGCTTCCCAAACTAGTCTAATAATCACCACGCCCACCCCCAAACAAGTTCGAAAACCAGGGATAATTATTTTCAGAGTCCGAAGACCATGTCCGTTTCTGATGGCTTTTGTCAGCCGCTGGTTCTCATGAACCGTTCCTTTTTTCTTTCGACCACTCGTTAAGTCAAGCACAACAGTCTGCGAAATTCCTGGCCCGCAGCGCTCTCAACGACTCTAACGAGGCGTCACCAGACTTCTCATTTGCGCATCGATCCATGGCCTTTGTTTCTCTCTCTCCGGATCCTTTCCCTAAACGGTCCTCTCTTATTGAACCGTCGACCTCTCTAGCCCAGATTGTCAATGATCTCACCTTCGTAAACGCACACGTCCGACCTATCCGCTTCGAAAGCCTATCCGAAACACTGACACAAGGCTCGTACTGCTGCTTTCCAAAGCCGGAAACGACTTGGAACTGAGCCACGCTGGAATTTCGTAGTGCGTGTCATTAACATCAGCTACTCGATATATTTCCCGATCATCCTTCCCGCAGACGTAGGAGGTGATACCGGGCGTGGATGACTGTTGGGTGGCTTTAGTTGTCTCCGTTGCACCTCCATTGAATCCGTCTCCCACTTATCATCTTGTTCATGTGCTCCTTAGGTGGGTCCAATGCTTTCCTCCATATGCTTACGACCTACACACCTCAGAGCTACCATGTGTCGCCTCCTCCCACTGCCTCTTCTTGTTGACGCTGGGCACCATGGCTTCCTCTCACTGGCCCAAATTAACGTTCGCTCACGTTGGCTACTCTATACCATGTTAGTTCTGTCATCTATATCATATCCATCGTTTGACAACATTCATGTTCAAAGTGTGAATTCGTGGTCGCAGGTGTGGCCGAGTTTACCATGTCCACTCCAAATTCGGTCCTTTCTTGGATAAACAGATGTCAACACCATGAACTGGCTTGGGTACGTAAAAGCCTACCACTAATTCACAGTCCTGCCCGTTCCACCCTGATTTCCGTGATCGAAATGGCCACCAGGTTCGTCGTACTTCGTAGTAAACATCCTGGTTAATGTACACGCCTTCCATGCAGCTTTCAACCTCTTTTCCTCCGTCTATCTACCTTCGCCACGAGCTCTCTGCCGAGACATTTCCATCCGGACCTCCGAAATCAATGATGCAGGACATCAGCTGATTCTTGTTCCCCGCTAAGTATATCCTCCAGTCACTGGAACACGATTGCAAGTGCTTCTTCCACTTCTATCCTCGCGTCCTGTATTGATGATATCATCTCCTACGCGACCACCAATCCTCCTTTTTCATGCGCGCTGGGTAAAGCCAGCCGCTATGGGTAAGTTTGCCTCATTTGAGAAGTAAATTACTGATCAGATCAAATCTGCTTCTTTCAGCCCACGCGAGCAACATGGCCCCACCCCAGATACCACTTCGCCGCTTCTCATCACCGTATCTCAAAGGTAGAGTGTTTGGGCTTGGGAGCATTGGATCGGAGTACAGAGTACTACCCTGCCTCATTTAGAATAGGGATCAATATCCTTCCTGTGAAACTGGTATGAGGATGGACAGTCATGGACGTATCAGAACCGTCTATAGGCGTATCAACGCCTCGTGGTCATAGCCAACACGCTGCCCACGGCTGACAGCAATACACACAGCCGATGTGTGCAATACATGTAGGTCTCGCTGCAAGTCCTCGGAGAGGTGAAACTGACCCGTCCAGAAAGCAAACAAGGAGGTAGACAGCGACTGCGGGTGCCACCAGATGATCAAGTGTCAAGTGGATGTGGATCGTGCGATCGATGAAGGAGTCGATAAATGGGCACTCTTAAAAGCTCCTGTACCTCGAGGATAATTCCGAGTCTGGAGCAGACTTTCCCGAATCGAACGGAGTCTATACTGCTGCAAGGCAGACGGAACAAAATCACCCCAGAATTCCAAGGGAATCTATCCCGGCTGTTCAATAGCGACTACATAGTGAATTGAAGAAGAATAACACAGACCAACCACGGCAACGGAAATGAAATTGTAAGCAAGCTTACTGCTTCATGTCCATCTCTTTCCTGACTTCACTCGACCACTTGAAGTAATTACAACGCCACTGAGGATCGACGTCTTCTCTCGCCCGTTCGCCGCGACCTTTATCATACCCTGGACCCACAGGTCTAAAAGAGGGGACATAGGGTCAGCACCTTTCACATCGTTAAAGCAGTGGCCGTTGGGGTACCTTGAACAGATAAAGAACTTTTTGCCCTTATTAGGACCAAGCTTGTTCACCGTGTACTCCGTTGTAGGTTCCGCATGGACCTTGCACTTGGGCGGTTGAATTGGTATCATGATGGAGTTCCAAGCGGCCTTGACGCTCCCGCTCGGGGACTTACTGCTACTGCCCTGAGACGACGATTGGGATAATGAACACGCGTACTGATAATCAGCTTCGATCTGCTCCTGGATGTCGAAATCCATCTCCACATCCACGATGTCGACTTCCGCCGCCTCGCCGTCTGCTGGACTTGCACCGCTCCTTGAAATGGCTTTCGAAGGTTCCCTTTCCCATTGCGACTGTGATTGGAGGAAGAAAGAGGATAGCTTCGCCTGACCCGCGCTAGGTTTGACCGGCGTCTTTCTCTTCTTCGACTTTTCGAAATTGGTATTGTTTTGGGAATTGTGGACCGTCAGTTTTCGCTTTCCAGAATGGGAATCCTTCAATATAGTATCACGGGAAGACTCCACTTTGAATGAGTTTTCAGGGTAGTCGACGACCCTACTGCTAGATTGACCTTTGTTCTTCGGACCTAATGTTCTAAGATCAATTCGAGGGCATGAAGGATGCATTATATTCTGACCTTTGCTGGAGAAGAAGGATGAGAGGAGGGTCTGTTTTCCGGAAAATTCGTTCCACCATTTCGATGCCAAGAGTGGAGGTTCGGGTTTCTCCTGATGATCAGGGGGCAGCAGGTTCATGACCTCCGCGAGGCTCAGCGTCCGTTGCGAGCCGTTCGGTTCAACGTTCAAGATCTCGTCATGAAGTTCCATCCACACCGGACAATGGTCAGAGCCTTTGACTTCTGGTGAAATATCGGCAGCTTTGATCCAAGGTAGAAGACCCCTCGTAACCAATATATAGTCAATTCTAGTGCCATAATTTGAAGCCCGTGCACTGATTTTAGTGTTCCAACCTATGTTTGAAGACGTTAGACAGGACATAATAGATAGCCACGATGTTACTCACAGGTATACATGGCTTTCCTATCAGGCCATTGACGCCTTAGAACGTCGACTAGTATCCCATCTTCGTTGTCTATCCAACGCCGAAACCATTCCCGAGCAGGGTGGCGCCAGAAGCCTTGGCCTTTTCTCTCATCTGGCACAAACGTTTGCATATAGGCACTATCATCTTCTGGTGTTCCCGTCTGTAAATGCCCTTCGCAATGGTCCTCGGGCGCGGCGCAGATGTTCATGTCTCCCACAACGATGACCTCCCTCTTCTCCACGTGAACCAAGTGTTTGACGCGCTCCTCAAGAAGCAAGTGAAAGTTCATCTTAAATGGGAGACGGACGTCAGATGTTTCATTCGGGCAATATAGATTGATGAGTACGAAGAGGCCGAAGTCGATTGTTAAGGACCGACCTTCGAGATCCAGATGCGTGAGTAACACAGGCGTTTCTGGAGACTGATCGGCGCCATCCCGACATTCGGGGAGCAGGAACATGGAGGAAGCGCGAGGATATGTGTCCGACACGTGGAATTTTGGATCCAACGGGTATGCTATGTTCTTAGGAACTGGCAAAGTGCCCGATAGGCCTTCCTCTGCTCCAGAAGGTACGACAACGTCCTTGCGCGTGTAAACAGCCACCCCGCTATAACCACCTTTGTTGACGGGGAAGGAGAAGAACGCGTCATATTCTGCTGGAAGACCAACAGACTTATCGAGAGTTGCGCGCGTTATCTTCATTTCTTTACATCGAAATAATTAAGATCAACCAGACGCAACACTGGGCAGTAGACCATACCTTGAAAGCATATGATGTCCGCGTTAAGTTGGTTTAGTATCTCATCGGTATCTTTCATAGAGTTCCACCTATCAGAATAACCGCAGTGTCAGTACTGCATGCTGGCGTGAAGTACAGTGATGCCTACGGATGATATTGCGGTATGGTTCTTATTCCATTCTAACTGCGCTGAGCATCGCATTTGAAGACGCAGTTAAGCAGCGCTCACCACATTCCATGTCAAAATACGCATCAAAAGGAGGTTTCGTCGCGTCAAAGAGGACAACAAGGAGGTATAGTCACCGTATGGCAATTGGCAAGTGCAACTCAGAGGCTGGGCGCTGGACACACTGTGCCGCCCCTAACCTATGCTTGTATTATGTAATGACGATTTTCTATCTTCCACTCCCCCACGATCCCCTTCGACAATGGGCCGCCTACGCCGTTCAAGAGCCCACCATGCACGTCGCGATGTTCACAGGGCCTCAAGGACTAGAGTAAGAGCATGAAACGGTCATCAACCTCGAGCTGATCTAATTTCTAGGTGCGCACAAAAGACTTGGATCAAATTCAACTCATCGACCTTGACCCGAAAGTGTGTTGAGATTACTTGTTCGCATTATTGTCATTCCAACTACTTACAGAACCGAGCAAAACTCGAAGCTCAGCCATTAGATTATGAAACCCCTGGGTTGGCGCAGCATTACTGTGTTGAATGTGCCAAGTGAGTAATGTATTCAAAGTTTCGAAGACCTGGTTTGACTTACATTATTTGGTGTACTAGATACTACGAGACCGATAATGCCCTCCAATCTCATTGGAAGAGCAAGGTGCACAAACGTCGATGCAAACAATTGAAGGAGCCTGCTTACACCATCGAGGAAGCGGAACGGGCAGCTGGACTTGGTCGAGAGGACAAGCGGCCAAACTCTTAAGCTAGGGCACCCAGTCAGAAGCCTCAAACGAAAAGGCCACATCAGCCCTCCGCCGCCGTGTCGTGCTTGCCTCGACGATTGGCCCCGTCCTGTACCCTCCACCTTCTATGACCTTAATCGATCCTATATAATGGACAATAATTGACTAGATGAATCGATGGTTTTTATCCGTTCAAAGTTGCTTGATGCGAGAGACCACAAATGAGCATGTTATCATTGTTATGCGTTAACAAGGTTTTCGTGATGTCAATGAGCGCTTAATCGGGCGGCAACGCTGGACGAGCTGCGCATTACATACGCCTGTTACGCATGCCATAACATCCAACTTATTATCTCCCAGCTCGCTGGATTCATGAACGCTGCCGTCGGCTCATATGCTCAATAGATCGGACAAGTCACTTGTTGTAAGGTGTAGCCTAGGGGTAGATGGCCAACGCGACAAGAAGATCACCTTCACTCCCGCTGCCAAGTGCAATTACGATCTCCTCAGACACAAGGTATTCATCATCTACATCATCCATAGCAAACATAACCTATCTGCCCCCAGGTGAAGCAATCCTTCTCCTTGTCTTCGTCAAACTACGCCATGCAGTGGCAAGACGATGATGGGGAAGTATGGGACATACAGACCGATGAGCATCTGGCCGAGGCGGTTGACTACTTCAGCAACGGTGGCGCGGAGGACAACACATCGACTTTCTCGGGGTTCTCCCTCTCAAGGGCGAAAATTACGATACGGTTGACTATAGTTGTGGAGTCAGACTGCATAAGTCTCTCCGATACATCCTCTGAAATCAGTTTCGAGGACCACACAAACCACGCCCACGATTACCGTTCTATGCCCTATAACCACAGTCCTAGGCACATAGAAAGCGTTGACGATGATTCGGTGACCGTCAGTTCGCGAGACACCGGCGCGCTTTCCTCCGTGAACGCGCCGTCTCTACGGAGTGCCCATGACTCACGCGACACACCGAGCACAAGCTCTTCGCCGCACACAGCCCTTAGTGTGGCGGCTCGGTCGACTGCTGGACGTCTCCGCAAAATAGCGTCGTCATTATCCGGTCGTGGTCGTAGTGTCACCGATCTACAAGCATCAGCCGCCGCTCGATTCCCCGAGAACCCCTCGGCTGTATTCGAGCGGTTAAAGTATGAGGAATATAACGCTTCGGATACGTCGAGCATAGCTGGCAATCCCCTCGACAGGAACGAATGGCTGAAGGATCAACACGAACGCGCCATTCGAACCAAACTTGGTGGGCTCCCTATCGAGTCTGACGCCGCGTCCCTGTCTTTGGATGGGTACTCCGAAGACGAAAGGGAGTATAGTCAGTTCTCCGGTGACTTGGAGCTCCAGTCGAATGACCACGGGAGGCAATATTATTCCTACAAACCCATGCGGTCAAGTGGCGGCTCATCTATGTCTGGGGATGGTGCTGGTGGATACGAGAGTCTGGTAGACAGCGCAAGTCTTCCAGACATCAATCGACCTACTTCAATGCAACTCCATTGGCTAGCCGATCAACAACGCCCCATAGTCCATTCACGTAGTCAACCAGAATTCCCTTCCGAACTTCGATCGTACCATGGACCTACCCCATCCCCACCGCCAAGTGAAGTCCCCGAGTGTTCCGCGTGTGGCTCCCGAATGACTTCTTTCCGATACATTTGCTACTCCTGCGGACCTAAGCTCCACCAAGAGCACAACGGTTCTGACAAAGGCAAATTTAAGGAGCGTTCCACCGACTCATTGGGGTTGACCTACCCTCCCTCCCCCAACCTTGGCATGCCTTCGATCTCGCCATCCAACTCCTCGAAAACCCTAATCGGAGACCTGGATTTGTTCAACTGGTCCCGATCCCCCCAGAAACCGCTTCCATCAATACCCAATGTGTCTAGTTCACCTGGAAGTTCTTCAGGGTCTTCGCAGTCTCAGTATGGTCCAGGATATGAACTCTGCGTTGAATGTATCTATACCGATGGCGTGACCCATGCCAAAGATGGCCCGAATTTACTGTCACTCCCTCCGTCCCCTCAGGACCTTCAATATAACGGACCAATTACAAAGTCAAAAACGCGACACGCCTTTCTGGAGAAAACTTGGCTTCACAACAGGTGGGCGGACGTTGGTTAGCCTTATATTTCCTCACCCTCTCGTAATCTCACCGCAGTCTTCAGAATATGACATCGCGATAACTTCGCAGTGCTCCTTCTGTAATGCTGCGCATCTCAAGAAGAGCTACAAGTGCGTTACCTGTGACTTGAACGTCTGCAGAGGATGCTATAGGTGAGAGCTAGACTGCGCATACGCACACGTGCCGCAGTAGCCATTGACTTCGAATTCGCAGTCAAATCCACGATATACATCCTTCGCACGCTTTTTTGGTTATACCAGAGCGTCGTTCGTATAGCGACCCAGACAGTATACCAGCCATATCCATTGATCGTACTGAAGAAGACGGTAGGTCTTTCGTCCGATAACCATTCACCTACATGATTGCCAATCTCGTTACCAGCGATGAAACATCAAGGAGTCAAATGCTCACAGTGAGTTCTCACCCATCACTTAGATCGCATCCTCAAATTCGCGTCAAGTTGCCTTCAAGATATCGTTGGCGCACGGTTCCACTGTCTGACTTGTGAATCCGTCGACATATGCTCTAATTGCGAATCTGCTGGCCTTCCGGGGAATCTGGATTCTGCAGATGGCGGTCATACCTCTGCGCATATGTTGATTAAGGTGCGAACAAGTAGACCTTTCCTTATAGATTGTGGATTAATCAACGATCAGATTCCTTACCCCATCGATTCTTCTGAAGTGAGTTTGATCTTCTTTCAATACCCGGGGGTTACTGATATCTTGACACCTTAGGTGCATACGGTCAGTCAACGGGCGATCCACCTTTGGCAGAGTAGGGATGGAGTGAATTTCAGTCACTCGGAGCCCGAACTGAGCTCCGCTGCCTCCTCATATGCAAGGACTGTCATTGGTGGCATTCCCGGTGCCCTGTCGCGCAGCAATCTGGGGGACCTTGATCATGGTACGATATGTCGAGGTTGTAATCAGGTAATGTCCTATCACGGTCACGCTCTTTAACCGACTTACCGTTTATTTTTAGCCAATCATCGGTATACGATATCAGTGTGCTTGCTGCCCTTCGAAACCAGCACCATACAGTCTGGTACGCCGTAGCATGCGTCTTGGCCGTATCGCCTCTGAATAGTGTTATAGTGCGCTAGGTGTGAAGAGCGCTCATGGCATGTGCACAACCCGTTCCATGTATTCCTGAAGATAACTCGTCCAGTCGATAAACCGATTGAGCTCGAAGCACCACTTCTTTCTCCAATGTTTGCACTTCAACTTCCTGCTGCTCCCTGACTAACAGCGTACATAGATATCGAGAACCAGTCGCCGCAAACTTCAACGACCTTAACAATCCCAGAGGTGCGTTCTAGACTTTTCATGAGCCATCAACCACCATGTTAATTCGAAGTGAGTAGGGTATCTGCGGAACCTCACACATGCTACCGCATTATGCGACGTTTGCATGAATCGAATACAGGGTGAATGGCATCGCTGCGTTTATTGCGGCCGTGACCTATGTCCGGAGTGCGAGCCGAACGACGAACACGACGATACCCACGTCTCTATCGTTATTAAAGCCCCAGTGAGCCATCTCACCCTTCTTTCACACACACAGCTCACTGACATGATGGCAAGGTTAATATGTCCCGGTTCAAGTAAGAGCTTCTTATGAGAAAAATGGACTGTCCACTGATTACTCCCCATAGCGATGTTTTCAAGGATCTCGAGCCCCCGAATCGGATAACACCAATCATACCATACGCCATCTACAAAAAACAACAGTTTTGACTGTATGAGGAGTTTCTTGAACAATGTTGTGTCGCTAGATCATCACGAACTTATTGTAATAACTAATCCTTCTTGAATCCTGCGCAATGATCAGCTGAGAACATCGACGGACTGTGTGCACCCACCTGAGCGACATCGCTCATAGAAGAGATCCGTCTGGCTTTCGGCAACATTAACAACTTTGGGACAACCGTCACGGTTTTTCTTTGCTTTCGTGCATTCCAAACAATAGAATGCGTCGGCATATCCTAGTTTCGTTGATGAACAAATTGTCCAAATTGAATGAGGTATGCCCCAAAGCGGAATGCATACCTGGGGCACCACAGGTGATACAGCGGGCGCCATAAGTACCAGTGTTGCAGTCATCACAGATGAGTACCTTGATGTGTTGTCCCACATATGAATCGCATAAGGGACTGGGTTACAACTTTGTCGCACGCAGCTCTCTGACAGATACTTGAAGTAATGGGCTTACCACTTCCCATTGCACTTCTCGCAGAGGCGACCAATGGCTAGTAAGACGGACCATGTCAAACGGAGAGGTCTGAGCCTGCATATGACCCACTTACTGGTGCCTGGTTGTCGGCGACACATAATTACATCTGTTCAAAGTCGCATTAGAAATATCGTCGAGTCCCAAAAGTGGTGCCCGGACCTGGGTTGGACATGATATCTGAGGGTTGGGTACAGGGTGGAAAAGCAAACACCAAACCCACTTGTGACTTGACCCAAGTCAGATGGCAGTGTCGACGACATACGTACAGCCAACCAATCAAACTTTAAACATTAGGGGTGAGCATATTGAAGAGCGGGCAAGTTATGTACAACGTGAGTCACCAGTCCGTGACCAAGCTCTTTAATTGAATGCTGGAGGTATGGGGGGAGAGCGCAAACGGTAGGGAGCAGGGCCACCTGGGTTGACGAACCTAGAGTAGAATATTGTAATCTAGAGCCAACCTGAGGAGATGGTCAAGAAGTCCTCGCGAGTATATGTTCACAGAAGTAACCTCGCAGTGAAGGGAGTTCGAGTAAAGAGAACTCGAGTGAATATTTGGACGTCCTTTAGCAATCCCGTCTCGGTTTCCCTCTTCGTCACAGAGGCAGCAAATTGGAAGTGAATTTGTACCGCAATATGCGAGTCTTGGCTTCCATCGATCTGACTGCAGATGCTGAAATGAATGGTTCGAACTGCGCTCCGAAAAACTCGCTCAGGGTGTTAATTAGGGACATAAAAAGGAGAGAATTCATTCAGGGGGGAATGAACTCGAATTCGCAAGACTCATGCGAAATGCGTACTGTAACACACCACACATCAAAGCAAGTATGAATAGAGTAGTATATTACACAGTTTCCGCACAATAAAAGTAAAGTATCCATATATTTATTCCCTGAGCCTCAGGCCCACTTCTTCACATCTTCCTCGGAAGGACCAACCGGGTCGTCCGAGGCGGCCAAGTTGCACTGGTGGAACGCACGAACTTGATCAGGTGCGAAACTGCCAACGACTGTATGCAAGACACCGCGGTTGTGGAAAAGGACGAGGTCCTTCTCGCTCCTACATATGAATGGCGATTAGTAACGGGGATCGGACTACGGCGTGAAATCATACCAGTCGTGTGGGTAGACGAGCTGATGAAGGAAAGTCATTAGCCAGGACAGTCGGCGAAATTCAAAAGACATACCTCTGGAGCGATGGCAGGTCGCTGCATCTTGTACATCAACTCCCGGACCTCCTTGAGGTCAACGATATGTGCGCCATCGGGGTACAACGCGCCATCTCGATTGGCACCTTCCGGGAGGGATGAAATAATCAGCTCTGCGATTCCGCAAGGGTGGACTTGGAAATGTAATTCGTTGGTAACAGGGTTCTTCCAGAGCTAATCGCACAAACGATAATAGTAAGTCAGCCGCACCATAGTGGAGAGGAGAACGGCCTACGATGGGGAATGTCTTCTGTTTGGACGCTTCCCAAGGAGGAAGCTCGTCCAAGGGTAACTCCAGACCCTCTGATTCAATGCCTAGACCGGTAGACATGGCATGGGCGGGTGCCATCCAAACTACCCCAGATATAAGTCAGAACGGGTGTTTGACACTAGCGGCACACTCAAGGAGTAAGCTCACCATATGGATGCGGTGTATATTTAACCTTTGTGCGAACAGCAAGGCTCTTAAGCTCCGATGGTAGAATTTCGAACATAGTCCTTCCAGAGACGAACGCGGTGGTTCCAAGGGGGACAGGGAGTTCGTCACCAGTTCCATCATCGTAACGGACGACTTGTGATTCGCCCTTGGGAACCTTGAGGCCGTACAATGTGGTGACCTTGGGAGGAGAGAGATCGTACAGCGCAGCGTCGATGTGCCACCTGTAGAATCTTGTATATCCATTAGCTTCATCTTCAGGCGATACGCGAGTCTTGTGAAAAGTAGGATGAGATGGGTGTTTGAGCTTGGCTTCGGCTAGGCCTTCGTGGTCATAAACTGTCCCGTTTCCGATGAGTTGAACTTGGGGTACGCGAGGGATGGTCTTGAGATCCGGATGGAGGATAGACTTTTTAGTGGACTCTGTCTTGTTATTGCCGTGACCATAGGACTCGGATTGGGGATCGAAAGCCTGGAAGAATGAGGTCAGCGGAAGCCAGGGTCGCGTCCGAGATAATTGTTTCCGCTTGCTTGCCTTGGTGAGGGCATACTGCTGCTCAGGGGTCAAGTCGATATCACGGAACAGCAGCGTGTCATACTAATGGTAAAGGCGAGGAGGTTAGATACGTTTCTCCAAGACGATCAAATTGAGGAAGAGCGTACTTTATACAAAGCCTCAATGACTTGGTCCAACTCTTCCGGCGAAAGTTTACCAGGGTGCACACCCTTGACTTCTCTGCCGAAGTTGTCAAATTTGGAGGCATCCGCAGAAGATGGGAGGGGTAGAGGAATGAATTCGATGGCCATTTGGTTTCTGTGAGAGTTGAGATAGATGATGATGGGGGTCAAGGAGAAGGTCCGAAGGCCTTTTATATGTATTTCGGATTCGAAGGAGTTACTCTGGATTGCGCATGTCGTCTTTATCAGTTCCCTCCTAGCAAGCACGTGAAGCCGCTGCCTTTCCGTTCCACCGTTCCACAGGGTCTTTCAGTAAAATATCCAAGGCTACTTTGCTCTATTCGAATATATTCTTCGTTCCCCGCTTGGAAGTTCCAAGAGTTTAACATTTCGACGAGTGCTCACCATCAACGATGTGGTTTATGGGACTCATTGGCGGCTCTCCAAGGTTTATGGTGGTTCCCTGGCTGCGGTTTACAGTGGTTTACAGTGGTTTACAGTGGTTTACAGAGGTCCAATGTTACGGTGGTTTGTGTACGGTGGTCTGACTGTGGGTACGGTCGCCATCAAAGAGGAGCACATGGTTGTCCAAGATGATGGCAGTGGCGCCGTATTCTCGTGCCCGACTTCACGTCCGTTCTGAATCCGTAGAAAGAGATAGTGCCTGGTGCGTAATTCGGCTCCCAACTCTAACACTTGTTATCGCTTCAGGGGTGGGATGTCCCTATTTGCCCCTATCTAGGCGACTCACGGTCTCGGAGAGCCGGACGCGTCGGCCATCTCAAACCACAACCACAACATCCACGCCTTGAGTCCTTTTGTCTATCTGGAACCTACGTTTATCTGTTTGCAAACCGAAATGCAGGTGTACTTGTACTTCTGCGAAAGGTGCAATCGCCTTTTTACAACCGAGCACGGTTACACCGAACATCGCCTCAAATCCAGTGCTCATTTTTGGTGCAATACGTGCCGTATCGAATATGACTCATGGGATGCACGCGCAAAACACTTCAACGAATGCCCCAATGACCCTTATTGCTTCAGCTGCGGGGCGCTATTCTCTGGATATACTGACCTGGAGGACCATACGTTCTACGAGGGAGACTCCGAACAAATATGCCAACGTTGCAATACCTCTTACTCTGCGCACCAGGGGCGAGAGCACAAAGAGGCTTCCAACAAACATCACATCTGCGACGGCTGTGATCTCGACTTCCCCACGTCCGTTGGCCTCGTTCAGCACTACGTCCAAAGCCCGCGTCATTCCTATTGCCAAGCCTGCGATGAACACTTTGACACCCACCGCAATTACGAGGACCACTTGGATGACAATCACATCCATTGCAAACAATGCAACAATCACATTTTCAAGAACAAACGCGGCCTCCTGGAGCACTACAGGCAGTCAGCACGCCATCACTATTGCACCCAATGTGATAAGCACTTTAGAAGCTCGGAGGGTCTCCATCGGCACTTGGATAAATTTGATCATTCTGACTACTGAACTAGTCGGAACACTTCATATCTTATATCCGTGTCAGCCTTTTCGTTTTGTTTTCCTGCACCTTCTCCATCTTGTCTCTCATCTTGACTGTATGTATTTTAGTTTTTCCGAATCTACTTCACTGTACATACATGAATGTATCATAGCTATGTAACTACTCACATCAACGGTCACGCCGAACTATTGACTATATCTTACAATCGTCTCCTCGACGCTCTGAACAAATATTGATACAATCTTATCAACCTCCCCTTTCGTGACATTATACGCGGGAGCGAGGATGAGATGGTCGCCTTTGGTTCCATCCAGGCTGGAACCACCTCCAAAGCCCATGATCACCAGCCCATTCTTCAGCGCCTGGGCTTGCGCGAGGATACCGAACTGACCTCCCTTGAAGTCAAGTGCCTTACCAGCAGGTGAGTCGAAATCAAATTCGACGCCCCAGAATCCACCCGCTCCACGAATGTCGAAGGTGAAAGGAGCGGCGATTGCGTTGGGACCGAGGAGTTTTTCTTTGAGTTGGGACTCGAGGTAGGCACCTTGGACGCGGATGTTTTCGAGCAGATTTCCATCGGCGATTACCTTTTGGACAGCTAAAGAGGCGGCACAAGCCAATGGATGCGCCTATGAAAGAGGTTTGCTGAGGAGCTGGTTGCTTGTATATGAAAGTGCCCACTTGGTATGTATGCCCATGCTTCCATAGGCCTGACTGTCCTCGAATTCCATCTGAAATCTTCTTCGACATGAGGACCGCACCTATGGAAGCATACCTATGTAATCATATCTGAGTGACCTGATCACGGATGAGTATGTGATGGTGGTGACAACTTACCCCCCACCCAGGCCTTTAGCAACAGCTTGGATATCGGGTGCGCATCCGTCTCCCAGACTTTGCCAGGCATGGATAGTCCCCATTCCTTGAGAAGACCAGTCAGTTTCTTGGCGTAACCCGGTAGTGTGTAGACTTACGGCCCATTCCGCTCATCACCTTGAGAACGAAGAGCCGAATGAGTCACAGAGTGGCGAAAATGCGCACAAGACTTACTTCGTCCAAAATGAACAGCGCCCCGTACTTGTCACATACGGACTTCATGGCTTTAAAATACCCTTTCGGCGCCACAACGACACCACTCGTTGCACCAACGACCGTCTCGGCGACAACTACGAAGATATCAAGCTCTTCGACGTTGCGTCTCATTGGAAAAAGTACTTACACCCAATAACAGTATCCGGTCCAAGTTCTTCGAATTTATTCTCGAGTTCTTGTCGCAGACGCTCGACGTACTGTTCTTCGGATTCTCCCGACTCTTGGAAGCGTTTGGCGTATGCTGGACTGACATGATGGAAGTTGTCCTTGTCTAGGATGGCTTCGTATGGGCCCCTTCGTGTAGGGTGGAAAGCCAGTGAGAGTGTCGCCACTGTGTTCCCATGGAAAGATAGTTTCCGCGCAATGAAGTTCGTCCTTTGTGGTTGGCCGGTCTCATGGAAGAACTAAAGCAAGACTGAGAACAGTGTCGATCCCAATTGTCGCTGATCATACCTGACGGGCAAGTTTGATGACCCCTTCCATTGCTTCTGAGCCTGTATGGTCATACAATGGGAGTTAGATCCATCGTTTCCAAGAAGAGGGACCATTTACCTCCTGAAACGAAGCCACAAAGATCAAAGGCGCCGTCACCACTGGCGATCAATACGTCTGCTAGTTCCTCGGCGGGTTGATTTGACAATTGCATGTTGTAGACATCTATCCGATGGCATACATGAGCACTTCCTGGAATCTCCGGGAGATGTATGGTACTCACAAGAGAGGCGATCGACTTGATCCTTGATGGCTTGCTTGACTGCAGGATGTCCGTTTCCTATGCATGAAACCGCAGCCCCACCGACGGCGTCGATGACCGTTGTTCCATCTTCGAGTGTTATGTAGATCCCGTCGCCACCGACGGCTACTGGGGGTCTCCACGGCGTACGGTGAAGAATCCTCGTCGGTCGTTCTTTGATGAGTGTCCCTTTGGCCTCCTCTGATTGCGATTCAACGGGCAAGGTCGACGAGCTGATACCGGGTGCCATGCTTGCCTCGCTGTAGAAGAAAGAGAGATGGTAGATTATATAAAGAATCAAGGGTGGATGCAACGAGGGACTCCCGAAGCGTTAAAACCACCGCTTCATGGGACTTGCGAAGCTGACGAAGGTCACGGTCGTCCGAACGGCCAACGATGCCATTTTCAAATGTAATTGAGGTATGAAATGACGCGATTATACTTTGTGCTCGTATCAGCCGACTTCATCTTCGCGTAGATCATTGTCTCATTCTTCGTTCTCGACAACTTCCGACCGCGAGCTCAGTGGAATATTCGCGAGTACGTCGTGAATTCGAACTTGGGGAGAAAGCCTAAAAGGCCGAAAGGCCGACTGCGCGCTTTTGGAGATGTCTCAATCCCAACGATTCCAACAACCTAAACTCGTCGACGCTGGAGATCATGGCGAGGGCGAGTCGATGTCTGCTGTCCTCCTAAACCCTCTCAACGACCTTCAAACGATTGCACAGGCCCTCTTCATCTCCCTGGGCCCTTCTCATTCGAAACCCTTGCCTCCGCCTCCGCCCCCATCGGCGATCTTAGCATGCGACCAAGCTATCTCGGATGCTCTATCCACGGCGCACCTTCATCAAATAAAGCAGCGCCGTATCGAAGCTTTGAAGCAGGAGATAGTGGAAATGGACGCGACTTGGAAAGACATATGCATTGAACTTGAGACAGGCAAACGTGAACTGGAAGAACTGTTGAAAGAGAGTGACGAGAGGCTGGAGGCCATTGAAAAGGCTAAAACAGGTGAGTAGTTCAACCGACGAAGTGGCCTGGTAATTACTCAGCCATACAACAGCGAGCGTCCCATATCCCGAACTGCTGGCTTATGCTCAACGACTGAGTGCATTCACCGCTGCGCCGCCAAACCTCACAGAGGAGAATCTACTCAGTCAACAGCCAGGACCGCTGTTCTTCCCCCCCTTCCCTAACGAAGAAAAGATGCGTCGTGGTCGCCTCAATGCAGAGGCACCTTTGGCACTCCTCGGCGAAGTCCATTCGGTGGGCAAACGTGAGTTTGTGTGGTCTTACTACCTATATAACGGAATCTAATCCAAGAGGCACAGCACAAACGACGTCGCCCAGGCTGCCCGACCCGCATCTGGCACACGGCGCAAACCCATACCGACGCGATATTCGACCATCTGTGCCTCAACAAGCATTTGATTTTGACCTGGACCTCAATCCAGACTTTTAAAACCAAGTACCTCAACGAACTTTGGACCATTTGGCACAGTAGTATTATACCAGTCATTTGTATTACGTAATGCGCGCTGGGGATGATCAAATCGAGACGGCCACTTAAGTTCTTCTCCTCGTACCACCACCACACTCCGGAATCCAAAGGTAATCCACGCAATTTTCATTTCGAAAAGGAGTCCAAATCTCATTCGCTTGATTTGCTGACAAGCCTGCTTTCGATGGCTGGGTGCATCCTCTAAATGGACTTACAATCAGACGAACTCCCAGAAGCAGCCCACAGTGCCAGTTCCTCTATCGTCCGTCAACCATCTGCATCTGCAAACGCCCAAACAGAGCCTCGGATTCTCCGCTCCAGCACGAGAGCGAAACCAGCAGCACAGCGTAGTACCAAGGGCAAACAGCCACAACAAGATCAGGACCAATCCACCTCAGCGACACCTCAAGTTCCCGAAACATCCGTATCAACACGTTCTACTCGTTCATCGAATCGATCCAAGCGCACCGCGGAGAGCACCACAGCCAAAGGAAAGGGAAAGCAAGTTGACGCTCCCCGTGCTTCCAAACGGTGTGCCCCTTCCGCTCTTACGCCTTTCATGATTCCTCTTCATTCTGACTCATCGTTGTCTAGCACTAGACGAACTACAGCGGTCCCTTTGACTATTAACGAACCCCCGAAAGACACCAAAGGCAAGAAGCGTGCTGCACCTGAACCCTCCTCCGAAGACGAAGCTCAAGCCTCCACTAAACGCCCCAAGACAGGCTATTCTCTCCGTTCCAAGTCCAACCTTGATACAACTAGTATGCCCCGGAAGAATCTGTGAGCATTCTTCTCTTTGACTGCTCCCGTCATTTTGTCCTTATCCGGATGGGCGCCGTAGTACCGCTGCTGCGAAAGGTAAATTGGCCATGAAGAACAAGGCGATGGCAATGGCCAGCTCGTCTCGATTACCCAATGAAGATGACGATGTCGAGATGCTGGAACCAGAGTGCAAGCAAGAGAGTGATCCTATACCTGAACACGAGAAAGGTGAACACGAGGATGAACGTGATGGTGATGAGGATGACGAAGATGACGAAGATGAAGATGACGGCGAGGACGCAGATGAGATCCCGCCACCCGCAGACCACAATTCATCTTCTCGACTCTCCGACGAGGCATCGGCTCTCAGTGTATTTGGCGATTTCCGGCAATTTGGGTCGTACATGATGTCCCTATCATCTCGACTCAAAACCATGCTCAACAATATCAAGGCTACGGCCGATCCTACCACTCGTATGCTCACTCTACAGGAGCTAAGCGAACTGCTCAGTATCAGCACCGAAGACACATTAGCGGGGTCCTTCCCCGTTGAACAATTTGTGAGAGAATTGGTCCGCATCCTGGGCGGTCCTGGCGCGGATGATGGCGATGACCACGACGGGGACGACGAGCCGCAAGATGAGGATGCTGCATTGGCAGCTGCTTTGGCGATGAGTGCGGGGGGTGCCTATCAAGGCGACGAGAACCTTGAAGCCCAGGTACTGGCTTGTCGGTGCCTGGCTAATCTCATGGAAGCATTGCCTGGTGTTGCCCATACCGTGGTCTATCATGGTGCCATCCAAGTTCTTTGCAGTAAACTTGTCGAAATCTCATACATTGATCTTGCCGAACAAACACTCAGCGTGAGATACACTTCCATATGCATCATGTCCTGCCTTTCTCATTGTTTCGTGTATAGACGTTGGAAAAGATTTCGGAAGAGTTTCCGAGTTCAATTGTGCGTGAAGGTGGCTTAGCAGCCCTCCTCAATTACCTGGACTTCTTCTCCATCGCGGTCCAACGCACCGCGTTGCAAGCCGCCTGCAACTGCTGTCGCAACATCTCCTCAGAGCATCTTACGCAAATACAGGGTGTATGGTCAATCATCCGCAACTGCCTATCTTATTCTGACCAGCGCCTTGTCGAATACGCCTGTCTTTGCGTCATCCGAGTTATCGATTCGTATCACCGTTCCTCCGTTGAGAACCTGGAAACCCTCGTCGATACCGAATTGATACGAGCCGTTAACCAACTCCTGTCACCTGCAGGCGGGTCGCCTCTCATAACCGCGAGCACGTACACACTCTTGTTACGTGCCATGGCGACGTCGGCTCGTGCTAGCCCGAAAATCGCGATTACCTTGCTAGAGGCGGATATTGTCGACACACTGTATCAGATCCTTACCGGCGTGTTACCCCCGACTATGCTCAATGGAAGTGAACAAGGCGACGCCGCTTCGGGACAAGGACTTGGTGGAGGACTGGCAGATATGACCGTCATGGAGAATCTTGCACACCGACCCAAAGAACAGATTGAAGAGGCTCTCAGTCTTGTGTCGGAGTTGATGCCCCCACTCCCCAAAGGTTTGCGCAATGTTTAAACTTTGAAATTGTTTATTCATCTGCTGTGATTCAGATGGCGTTTTTGACCACAAGTCATATACGGAGAAGTCACTGGCTAGATTAGTGAAAGCCAAGGTTAAAGCTGAACGTGCGGCAGCTCGACAAGCTTCTGAAGCTCCCCTGATTGCTGCTGGTATGCTCATTGCTCCACCAACGGTTACTCCTGTCGAGGGACAAGATGGAACACCTGTACCTTCGTCCGGTCCCCCCGAGGCCCAAACGACAGAAGGAGAAGCCACAGCCTCACAGCCCAAGGAAACCACACCAGATCGCACGGAACTTCTTCGCTCCAAACCTCAGGTCACCGATCGTTTCATGCAATTGATGGTGCCCATTCTCGTCGATGTCTACGCCGCTAGTGTGATCACTCCGGTTCGTGTGAAGGCTTTGACGGGCTTGCTGAAGGCGGTCAGTTTCCTTGATGCTGAAGGCCTTGACAAGGTCTTGAAGGTGAGTTTTGTCCTCTTGTTGTGCGCCACGTTTCAAATGGTCAATTGGTCTACAGTGCGTACCTGTTGCTAGCTTTGCTTCTTCGATCTTGTCGTCGAAGGACCATCCCTCTCTTATCATTGGCGCTCTTCAACTTGTCGAGCTGTTCTTGTTGAAGGTGCCTGATTCATACAAGCCAACTTTCCGAAGGGAAGGCGTCCTGCACGAGATTGAGTCTTTCGCCCAACGCATCACGACAAAGGCCAGAGACAAGGAAAAAGAAAAGGATAAGGACAAAGACAAAGACAAAGATACTTCAGAATCGTCTACTCCTGACCCTATTCCTCCTCCCGCACAACTACCCTCATCGCATACTATCCCCGGATACAAGAAGTTATCCTCCCTCTCCCTTGATCCAGACGATGCTATCATATTACGTGCCAGAGTAATCCGAGTGAAATACCTGGCAGGAGACGAACAACGCGATGGCGATAAACACTTTGATGCACTTCGTCGCATCGTAGACCGCCTGTCCCACCGAGATGCTACAGAGAAAGACTCGTTGAAAGCTCTCAGAGATTTGGCGGACTTGTTTACGTCAAATCATAACTCCGTCTCCAGCTTTGAGCTACTGCAGACAGGTGTCATCGATGCATTACTCCAATTTTCCACCGATGAAGACCGTGCTAGTGAGTAATTGGGCTTTTTTCTCCTTTCTACCCGTCTAACGTCTGCCCAGCTACGATCAATCGACGCAAGGAGTTGATACTGGAAGCATTCACAGGCAAGAAGGCGAAAACTCTGGGAAATGGGCAAACTCCTTTCGCAGTCATGGTCAAGAAGCTCCAAGAAAGTCTGACACGAATGGAGTCTTTCGACGTTACAACCGTTGCACAAGGCCTGGATGGTATGTGATACTTGCAGCAACCATATCCTTTGATTTATCACCCCGTAGCAGATTCAAAGCGGAGCTCACCTTCCCTCTTGGCTCGTCAACTTCGCCTCCGCCTTGTTGCTAGCGAAGAGTCAGATTCCCCGCCGAAGAATGTGCACAATATCGTCGTTTCTATTCATGCCATTGCCACCTTCCAAGCTCTCCATGATTACCTTCGCCCACGAATCACCAATTTGCTGAATGGTTCCAGTCGGCTGTCTGGTATGCTTGCAGCCCTCCAAGCCCATGCCCTCGCAGGTGGCTCAGGCTTACCCTCTTCTCAACCTTCTTCTGGGTCAGCAGCAGCCGAAGAACCACCTACTTCAAGCGTGATCGGTCGCCGGAGAAGCCAGAGGCTGAGTGTCAAACAGGCCAAGACAGCTGGGAATACAGAAGCAGCTCCAGCGGCTTCGTCGGGCGAAGATGGCGATGGCGACATGGCTGAAGCTATACCGGCCCCGGATGACGCACCATCTAGTTCTTCTGGCGGCGTGGAACCCATTGTTGATCACGGTCTAGACAGTGAATTCGCTGCGGACTTTTCAGAAGACGACGTTGATGCTGAGCTGTTCGATGACGAAGGCGACAGTGAGAATGTCGACAAGACTGTTACCCTTGCAGTGGCTGAAGGTGAGTGCATCTTTGCCTCTGCTTCGTCGGATCTCACAATTGACATTCATAGACGGGTCTCGAGTCGTCGCGCAAACACCGGAAGGTACTCGCGTCGCCACTCCGAGCATCAAGGATTCTCCCTCCGCACCTCTTTCCAAAGGTTCATCCTCGAGAGCATCATATGCTGCTGCCTTGAAAGCGAAACCAACTGATTGGCACTTGGAGTTCTACATGGATGACCAACCATTGCCTTTGGACACAACAATATATGGGGCAATACACCAGCATGAGACGAGGAAGAAGAACAGCGCACTCCCACCCAGCCTGATATGGCAGGGTATATATACTGTCAAGTTCAAGAAGGTTCCCGGTCCTGTGCCTTCACCCGAGTGTGAGTCCGTTTTCCAAAGATGTGGGTCTTCGCTGAAACCTCTACATCAGCCCGAGCGGAAGAAGTTGCTAGTAGATCTAGACAAACCAACCCGATACTAACATCTCTGCCTGATGATGCCCCTCACTCTAAAATTTTACGACTACTCCGAGTACTACATCAAGTCAATGTGATGGAATCAGAGCGATCGCCCTTCCCACAACTACAGGAGTCGGCATTCATCAATAACAAACTAACGGCGAAGTTGACTCGACAACTTGAGGAACCAATGATTGTAGCAAGGTGGGTACGATGAATTGCTTCTTCTCAGTCTCTGATGTGATGTCCGTAGTTCTTGTCTTCCCGATTGGGCTCTCGACCTCCCTCAGAACTTCCCCTTCTTATTCCCCTTTGCGACTCGATACAACTTCCTGCAGTCCACCTCGTTTGGATATGCACGCTTGATCTTGAAGTGGCAGAGCCAACAGAGTCGCAGCCAGGATTCGAGTCGGCGCGATGAAGGCATCGGCTTCCTTGGGCGGCTTCAACGGCAGAAAGTTCGTATATCTCGCAAGCACATACTCGAGTCGGTTGTCAAAGTGTTTGAGCTATATGGATCATCGTCGTCGATACTGGAGGTCGAGTACTTTGAAGAAGTTGGGACTGGACTAGGGCCCACACTCGAGTTTTACTCGCTTGCTTCGAAGGAGTTCGCCAGGAAGGACTTGAAGATTTGGCGAGACTCTGATACATCTGGCACTGGTACCTACGTACAACATCCCACTGGTCTATTCCCCTCTCCGCTGAGTTCAGAAGACATTGCCAGTGATGGCGGACAGTAAGCGTCTAGTTGTCCGTACGGACCTTGGAACATGGCACTCATCATCCCAAATAGCAAACGGACTCACATTCTCCGAGTTATCGGTCAATTCGTAGCGAAAGCAATGTTAGACTCCAGAATTATCGATCTCCACTTCAACAAAGTTTTCCTCAAGCTCGTGCTCGGCGAATCTGTACCCCTTACCATCCAAACTTTGAAGCTAGTTGACAGTGGACTGGCCAACTCCTTGACCAAGCTGCAAAATATGGTTTCCAAACGTCAGACCCCTGGCGACAAGGTATGCTGTTATCTAATATCTAATGCCATCGTGTACTCAATCCGACATAGTTGTCTCGCAAGGTTGCATTGGGGGATTCAGCCAACATAGAGGATCTTGCACTGGACTTCACCGTACCCGGCTATGACATTGAACTCAAGGTCCGTCCTATAAGTTTGTGTTTGGAGATGACGTGTTGAAATTCCTCTACAGCCGGGTGGTCGGGACATCGCTGTTACTTCTGAGAACGTGGAAGAGTATATTCATGCGGTTCTTGATGCTATTATCGGCAAAGGCGCTCAAGTGCAGGTCAAGGCTTTCCGTGAAGGTTTCTCCAAAGTGTTCCCCATCACCGACTTGCAAACCTTCTCTGCCGATGAGCTTGTCATGTCATTCGGAAACTCTGATGAGGACTGGAGCATCGAAAGTATGTCGCTGCCAGGACACCCTTTTGTTTCGTGTTGACATCTTCGTACTAGCTCTTTCAGAAGCCTTGAAAGCTGACCACGGATTCAATGCTGATAGTCGCACCATCCGTAACCTCATGGAGGTGATGTCCGAATTTGATGCGCCCACGCGCCGTGACTACCTCCAGTTCATCACTGGTAGTCCCAAGCTTCCGATAGGCGGTGCGTAACACTGTCATTTGTGTCCTGACACCCCGCTGACCCATTATTTAGGCTTCCGAGGTCTCAACCCTCCGCTGACTGTAGTGCGAAAACCTCATGAAGCACCTTTGACTGCTGACGACTACCTACCGAGCGTGATGACTTGCGTGAATTATCTCAAGCTTCCAGAGTATAGTTCCAAGTCAGTCCTTAGGGAGAAGCTCCGTGTCGCCATGAAGGAGGGAGTGGGTAGTTTCCACTTATCATGAGGGTGTATTGGGAAAGAAATTTCAACTCATCATAGGAATGGACATGTAATAAGAGCATACTGTTTTCGCCTTTCTTTTTTTCGCTACCTGCTCCCCACCTCGTACTAGAACCTCATCATTTGTTTACCCCTAAATTTAACTACGTAAGCTAAGTTCGTCGAAGTCAGTGGGATCAGCCTGTGCGCCTACAATCCTTCTACCCAACCTACATCATGTCCAAGCATCACCCAGGTCAGATATAGCTCCAATGACTCAAGGATGGCTCTGATATAATTCTGAACAGATTTGATTATGTGTCGTCGACAACCAGGCATTGGTCAGTGAGTCGTATGCGAACTGGGCGAGCTTGTGGTTGACATAACTTCTTGGCCAGCCATTGGTCGTCTTTGCGAAAAGTGCGACGGAAAGTGGTAAGCAGATTGCTTGGGTCAACGTTTGAGACATGACCAAACCATGATGTAGTCCCGTGTGCGATTCATACGTACGACCGGAAACCTTAGTGCGCATATGTGATGAATGCAACTTTGGAACTTATGGTGGCCGATGCATCATTTGTGGTGCTCCGGGTGCGCAATCCTTTTGAATATCATCCTTCTCCGCTAAGTCCACCCTTGGACGAATGTAGGAATATCTGACGCGTACTATTGCTCGGAATGCACGAGATTGGAGAAGGACCGCGACGGTTGTCCCAAGATCGTTAACCTTGGTGCCAGTCGAACAGATCTCTTCTATGAACGACGTCGCTTAGGTATGCACCAATCGTGAATGCCAATCTGCTCATCTCTAAGTTTTTTCTGCAGGCTTCAAGAAGGGTTAGCTCATACATATATTCGTGTTGATCCATTAGCACCAATCTTATGCGAGAATGCGCTGTCCTCGCCCACATATTACTCAGACGTGGCTTATTGTAAATGGTATATGGTGTCAGAGTATGCACTGATGAGGTCTCGCAGAAGGCCTAGCTAACGACACTCACCTGGTCGGTCTGATGACTTGAATACGCACAGTATGCGATATTTCATTTCCACGTTAGCGTCAGTTTTACCACCTTGCGCCTACCTAGTTGACTTTGACTGTAAAGCGTTGTTGGTCGGGATTTCCCCTCGCATAGGTTCCCGCAATCTTATCTTCCCCTATTTTGCTGTTAGGTCGAACGCAGCTCTGTGTACGTCCAACCTTTCTTTTTTCAACCGCTATACAAAAGTGAGTTCTTGCTTAAGCCAGTGTTAAAACTCGCAACTCACCAGCCTGCCAAAGTACATGCCCTACTGCGCCGAATGCCAGCGCCATTTCCGAGGTCGACGCAACTATTTGTCTCACCGAGCCGTCATCCACCAATGGTGTGATGATTGCAACGTCCAATTCGACTCGTTTGAAACTCGCGAGCAGCATTACATTGATGAACCTGACCACTCATACTGCTCCACCTGTGGAGTTCGGTACACAGACTTCGAGCTTTTACAATGGCATGCAGAAGAGAAGGGCGAAGAATTGTGCAACCGTTGCAAGACTTCCTACTTAAGCCAAGATAAGCGCGAGCACCAGGAAAAATCGGCAAACCATCATCTATGCCAACAGTGCAATAAGGATTTCACGACAGCCGTGGGCCTCGTCCAACACTACGTGCAAAGCCCCCGTCATTTCTACTGCCAGCAGTGTAATCAACACTTGTACACCATTCACGATTACCAGGACCACTTTGAGTCCGTGCACTATCAGGCTTACTGCAAGGAGTGCAAGAACCGCGTGTTTAAGAATCCGTATGGACTTCAAGAACACTATAGACAGTCCCCTCGTCACCGCTATTATTGACGCGAACCTCTTCTCCACTCTGGCTTCGACATCGTCCATGTACATACTTATATTCTTCGCATCTGGTAGCTAGGGCTTCAAGCTTCCCATTTGAATGGAATATCATTATTTTGAATCACTATCAGCGATATACGAGCCCATCGTGCGTCATGGGAATGAGGTTAGTGCCGCTTGGCAGGTTGCACGGACCTCTCTTCGTCACCAAACTCTGTCCCAAGCCCAACAAAACGGAGGTTCGTAGGTTTGGCATCACACCACTTACGGTCAGCGCTTACAAAGTCTCCGAAATCTTCAAAGATGGCCTATTGCGACGAGTGCGAGAGATATTTCATAAACGACCATGCATACGACCAGCATCGGCGCAACTCTTCTGCCCACAACTGGTGCGAAGAGTGCGACAGGGACTTTGCATCTGAAAGAGGGCTCATCGAGCACTTGAAACAAAGCCCTCGCCATGCCTATTGCCCCGCCTGTGACGACCTCTTCGATGACGACGATGACCTCCTACGGCACCTAAACAACCATCATCACTTCTGTCGCAAGTGCAACAACAAAATATTCGGTAGCTGGGACGACCTTCGTCAACACTATCAAAAATCCCCGAGGCATCATTTTTGCTCCAGATGCGATAAAGATTTCGATAATAGCCAGGCTCTTGCTCAGCATAGGAGGAACTCTGCGATGCACAAGAACTGTCCGAAATGTGGCCAACGGTTCCGTCTGTTGAGCGATTTGTATCAACATATTGAAAGCGAGTACTGCGTTAGACGAGGATCGAGGGCGTATCGAGTCATCATGGATGAAGCTGTGAATGGGCTGGAAAGAGCTAGCTCTCGACTCGAGGACGACTCGGACTCGGACTCGGATTGAGGCCAGGCATCTCCGTCAGAGTCAACTCTCCCTCGTATCCCCATCGACCCCTTGCTTTGTCCATGTCATCCTTAGACAGAAACCAATGTGATGATATCCGATCCTTGGCTATGATATTTTCTCAGGTTATACTCTCAGGTCAGTCACCTGTTCCCATGCGTTCATGAGTCAGACATTATCGGCATGCTTCCTTCTCGCTATAAATTCTCAGGCCACCAGGCCTTAGGCTACAAGCCTCAAGCAGAGAGCAGGGAGCCCACTGGTATGTCTACCCCAGCCCTAGTGTTTTGACGAATTCATATCTTCCAGCCTCGAGATGGCCTTCTGCGTACCATGCGATAAATACTTTACCGACGACCACGCTCTCAACCAACACCGAAAAGCTCATTCCGCACATAACTGGTGCGAAGACTGCGATGCCGATTTCGACACAGAGACCAAGCTCTTCGAACACTACAGGCAAAGTCCTCGTCATGCCTATTGTCCGCCATGCAACGAGCTATTCGATGATGACGATGACCTCTTGGACCACCTGAATGAAGAACACATTTTCTGTGAAAAGTGCAATAACAGGATCTTCGACAGCCAAGAGTCGCTTCGGCAGCACCTAAAGAAATCAGCCAATCATCATTACTGCGCGGATTGCCAGAGGGATTTCGCCACGGAGTCGGCGCTAGTCGACCACAAGAGGGGTTCAGCAAATCATAAGAAGTGTCCAGAATGTGGAGTATCTTTCAATTTGATGAGTGCTTTGTTCCAACACATCGAGAGTGCATCTTGTGTTACAACGAGGACGTATCGCCTTGTCATGGAGGAAGCTATGAATGGGCTGGAGCGCGCGAAATTTCGTGATAGTAATGAGAATAGTAGCTAAATTAGATTATATATCTTGTACTTGCATTTTGGCGATGACAGATTGCAAGACAACGAGGAAATAAATTGCGCAATATCTTTGACTTGCCCCTGAGACTCCTGGCCATTTGGTGTGACGTTACGATCGTTACGCTGTGACAGGACAGAAAGTTTGTGGGTGTGTGTATCGCTCAACGCCAACGCCAACGCTCACCTCAAGACTTCCCCCCTCAATCAACTAGCACATTATGGTCCGTATCGCTTTCATGTCGCATTCAAAACCTTCCAGGCCGTTATTCTGGCTGCTTGAACCTGGTCTTTGGGTGGATTGCTGGTTGGACGTTTGGATGACCTTTGTCGGACGAGATGGGCCTTCTGCTTGGATTGCAGTATTTCGACTATCGACGATTGAAATGCTGACTGGTTCATCGTATTTCATCAGGCTCGGGGACCCAAAAAGCATTTGAAGCGCCTTGCCGCTCCCTCTTCATGGATGCTCGACAAGCTCGGCGGGACTTATGTACGCGTTTTCGCTTTCCAGAGAGATTTACACAATGTTCACGATTTGTCTGTGTGCCCTTTGAAAGGCTCCCCGTCCATCTCCCGGTCCTCACAAGCTCCGGGAATCCCTCCCACTCACTGTCTTCCTCCGCAACCGCTTGAAGTATGCGTTGACCGGCCGTGAGGTCACCGCTATCGTCAAGCAGCGCATCGTCAAGATCGACAACAAGGTTCGAACTGACCCCACTTACCCCGCTGGATTCATGGGTACGCCGTTCATCAATCAATCTTTCCTCTCAATTTTTCAACAAATCTGAACGTATAGATGTCATCTCCCTCGAAAAATCCGGTGAACACTTCCGTCTCCTCTACGATGTCAAGGGCCGCTTCACCATCCACCGCATCACCCCCGAAGAGGCTACCTACAAGCTCCTGAAGGTCCGCACAGTTGCCATCGGTGCCAAGGGTGTCCCCCACATTGTCACCCACGACGGCCGAACCATCCGTTACCCTGATCCTCTCATCAAAGTCAACGACACCGTCAAGTTCGACTTGGAGCAAAACAAGATCACCGATTTCGTCAAGTTCGATACTGGTAACATCGTCATCGTTACTGGCGGACGTAACATGGGTCGTGCTGGTGTTATTGTGCACAGAGAGAAGCACATTGGAGGATTCGATATTGTCCACGTGAAGGATTCTCTTGACCGAACTTTCGCCACTCGGTGTGTCTCTTTCGCGTTTCTTGATCGTTTCAAGCCACTTATTACCTCCCAAAGTGTCACCAACATTTTCGTCATCGGCGAGGGTATCAAGCCCTGGATATCACTACCCAAGGGCAAGGGTACCAAGCTTACCATCTCTGAGGAGCGTGATGTCAGGAGAAAGCGTGCTGCTGAGCAATAATCGATTTGTAGTACATATTCCTTGCCTTCTCTATCATGTTTTAGGTTATGTATGCCATTTCCACGACAAAATCGCACTATGCATCCATGCCATTCGCCCACAATCTAACCCATCCATAAACCAGAAAATAATATTCTACAAGGGATATAAAAGGTATATAGATTCGACAGACAAGTCACCAATAATCCGGTTGACGATATGGTACAATTTCCAGTTTGCCCTTGGCCTTCTTCCGCTCCGCTTCCCACTTTTGCACCCATTTTGCCATCTTTGCTCTCGATGATTCTGATCCAACATTCACCGTGGCGATCATCTTCACCCAGTCGAAACTCATCGCGAAACAGGTCAACTCGAAGAACGATGAATGCTCTGAGTAAGGTACGGGGATAAGTTGAAGGTTAGCAGTGGAACCTCGCGATGAGCGAAGATCGGCGAATGTGAATGAACGCTGTTGAGCCCGGGATATGATTTGCGGTATAGAGGGTGATAGATCTGTGCCAACAGGTTGCGTGTATCTATGCCAGAGTGCATAAGTTCGGGACGCCTTGGATGACCGAGAAAGCCGGGTCTGCGTGCTTACGTCCATCCTGTAGGCCTGAAAGCAACCACTTTCCCAAACTTCGACTTGTAGCGTTCGACGTATCCCGCTAATCGATCTGAGCTGACCACTCCAAGTGGAACGAGGTGTACACGCGCTTCGTAGGGGTTTGACGTCAGTAATGCATGTAAATCTGGGTCCGCTTGACACCGGAGGATGGCTGACTTCCTCTTGTCGCAGTAAACCTTGGATTGCAAGGCATGGGCTACCGCTAAGGATGAACCTGGTTGAGCGTTCGCTGACAGATAACACCGGTGAGATATCCAACCTTTGACTATTCGCTCCTTACCAATAGAATACGTCCTACAAACCATGGGTAAGAGATCAGAGATAATTAGAGACCATGTAACGCTCACCCCACAACGAACAAGGTATCCGCAGCTTGCTTCCCCTTGATAGAGTCTGGGACTTTCAACCACGCTGTGACAGCACGGCCATTGCTTCCTTGGAAAGAAGCCCCGTTCGCCATCTTCTTGGCCAGCTCTGCACAGGCAGAGATGACAAGGGGCTGTGGAGGAAAGGTGTACTGGGTGACCATCATTACACCGTTGGAGGAGAATTGTTTTGCTAGACAAGTACCTTAGGATCCAGGTAAGTAGTGTCCAGATACACCTGGTCAATACGCTTCCCCTTGACTGCCGGGTGCAAAACATGTTGTGGGCAGGCACGAAAGTCGCCACAATGGAGATACCTGAACGTTCGGTCTGAACCTATGTATGGTGACTTGTATTCGCTATCACCGGCGTGAACTGTCTGTTGACCTTCGAAGAAAAATAGGCAGGATCCCGGACCTTGTATGAAATGTCTGATTAGAGTAAGCCAGCAGTGAAAATAGTCAATGGAAACGAACAGTGGTTTGCTTCGATCAACGTGACCATTACGCCTCCCGTATTGGGTATGACAGTGGGTTTATCCATGGGGAGAGGATGTACCCATTTGCGGTCCACAGAGAGCATATGAATAATCAAGTTAGCAGTGCCCTCTGACGAAGCCGTTAAACGTTTGCATTTGAGGACCCAAAAGATGTTCCTACCTGAGCAATAGATCGGACCGCTCTTCCAAGTGGAGGAAAGGTTGGTATAATGGTCCGAATGCGCGTGTCTAATGTGATTTAGTGAAAGACACATTTACGAGAAGGGAGCCACGCTCACGTTAGAAAGTACGCGGTGACACCTGGTATAGAACCATAACGAAATGCATCGACGGCGATGGGCATTCCGTTCATAACCTTGTAGAAGGGTGCCTTCCTGCGCCCGCCGTTCTCCTTAGAGGCACGAAAGTGAGGATCCTCAGCTCTTGTCGCCTCATTCCAAGCTTCCTTGTCCTTGTTGGATGACATTATTACAGAAAAGGCATTAGAAGCTGTCTTGCCATCGCACGACCTAAGTGGCTGAGGGCCAAACGGGCGGGGTAAAGCCGAAAGTGGTTTTAAACTCGACCCAGCTTTCTCTACTTCGGACACTAACGTTTTCTCGCTGAGCATCCCAGAATCATCATAGACGGTCTCTTCATTGTCATCGTCTAAAGAGAGATTTCCTACCATTTCATCATCCCCAAGACCCCATTCATCTTCCGGAAGGTTGGAAAGGTCGATATCGCAAGACACATCAGATTGTAAAGGTGACGGTGCAGGTCTACAGTCCATCAGTAAGGACGATGGAGGACCAAAGGACAAAGACTTGGCGGGAGAACCTCCTAAAAGATGGTTCGGTTGCCCAAATAGACTCGGTCGAGTTGACGTCGATGGGGCTGGCGACGACCTAGTCCGAAGGAGTATCTTCGATGATACAGAAGAAGTGCCACCTTCTGATAATGTCCTAGAAGGAGCCTTGGTGGGTCCACTAGATTCCTTGATGACTCGGGAGAAAGAGACGATCTCGACTTCATCGTCCGAGCTCTCGGGGCTGAGCCTACGCTTCTTTCGTGGTCTTGGCGAGGTTGCCTTAATGCATTCGTCGTCGGAAGAGTCGATGACAATAACTTCTGTATTCTTGGGTATACGACTTCGAGGTCGAGAGGTCTCGGGCGAGCGACGGGTCGCGTCCACTGCTTCCTTCTTGGAGCCAGGAGAGAAGAAGTCACGTAGTGTAGTCGACTGTGTCTGATTGTGGTTGGAGGCTTTCTTGCCACGCGCCATGCAGGACAAAAAGTTGGAGATGTTCCAGAGAAACGAACTCGTTTGTCTCAGTCTGACTCCAAGACACGCGACAGGGGCTACACCCAGTCACGTGATATACAAGTTTCCAGCCTGGTTGAACGTTTGTCCTTCGGAATCGTACAAGTTTGTATTGTCCTCGCAACTTTCGCGTGCAGCAATACCATCAATCAGGCTCAACGATCTTTACACGATGGACGGATAACCGGGAAAATCCACCGGTCAACAGCCAGCCTTGGTCATTGGGCTTCGTGGCAACATCAGAACTTCGCTTGGAATGCTCACCAACATCGGGATTTCTGCGTGACTTGTGAGTCACTTGAACGTCCTTACTCGGGCCGCGGGGGCTATTATCGAGTATCAAACTGTGAACATCGTGTCTGGACCTCATTGCGGATCTGTCGCGGCTGCCAAGGTTGGACGCGGGCGTTTCGTCCATGGCCAAATTGGTATAGTTCAACGCTCATGTTGAGGGTTCCCCATCGAACTGTATGGCTCGTAGCTACTCGAACAACAACGGCGCGCAAATGCTTGAAGTCTCCAGGCACATCTCTCGATTGAGTACCTTCCCTCAAAGGGAAATGGACTGAGCAAATCGTATAAAGAGCACCAAATTTCCACTGTTTCAATATCAGAGGAAGGATGCGTCTTTCTCAGCTAGTTGTCCTAGGAACTCTTCTCTCCTCCAGTCTAACTCTCGCTCAGCTTTTTCGAGGCCACAGCAATGGAAGGCTTGCGAATGGTCCACCACCACCTCCCTTTGACATCATATTTGATTCTACTTCCGCTGTTGCAAGTACGACCATCTCACAGGCGACTGTGTCAACTACGGATACGTCCGTGACCGACGTGTCGAGCTCACTTGTAACCTCGCTCGGGACAACCAGCGAAGCCATTACATCTAGCTCTTCTGCCAGTGGCACATTGGAGGCGACGCCTCCCTCGCTCACAACTCTGGTTTCAACCCCAAGTATCGGCGTCTCTGGGACTTCGGCTTCTGTCACATCCAGCAACGCTGAGCCTCCTGCGACCACGACTTCGCTGGAAAGGAGGGCCATTCCCGAATGCTTGAACTCGGTTGAGATAACTTGCCACCATCTGGCGGCAAACTGTCTTGACTCTGTGAACTGGTCTGTGAGTATCATATTTCGCCGATCATATGATTTTTGTTCTTACAACTATAATAGAACCGAAACGCTCTTTGGAGCATAAGGTCATGTGTAGCGGCCGCGACATGCTATGGGGTGCGCAGAAGCTTTCTTTGTCCTAAGATACACACCTGACGCTTTCTATCTTCCCCATAGGTCGGCAACTTGATCTCAAGCATCAACTGTCAAACGGGCTACGACTTGGCCAACGCCGATATTGACAACCTCATCTATAGTGTAAGGCGATCCATACAGTGTGGTGCTTCCGAGCTCATATCCAAGCTAGTTATATGGAAGCATCGTGGGCTCCTGCGCATGGGATCCTAATGGATGGTAACTGTCTTCTCTACCTCTTTAATGTATGTCTTATTGGATCTATCGTTCAGTCCGATCACCCGTCAAAATTTTATCGATTTCTACTACGGCACGTTGACCTTGATAAATACACCCGACTGGCCAAGGTATGTCGACCCCATATTTGCTCTGAAGAATCTGCCTCACATGACGAATAGCTCATCAAGCGTTGTTGTTGCACATTGGACAGCAATGCTTGTCTGGGCGAATCGAGCAACAACTCTACCTTATCTTCTGTAGTTAAATTGTCTTGCTCCCTCTCGCCCTGTCTGAATGACCCCTCTAGGTTCAATGATTGGTTACATCTATCTTCCTTCCCACCGGCTCCGCCTACGGTTCGTCCTGTCTTGATTGCTATCAAAATGAGCGTCGTCTCACTCTGGACGCGCAGGTCACTAACCCTCCCCCCACAAGCTATACTGCGGTTCCATGGAGTGAGGACTTTGATTTTTACTCTTGAACGGTGTAGGTTTTGATCACTTTTAGACCCGAATCCTGCTCCACCATCGGGGGCATCGTCGCAAACTTTCGTTAGGTCCCAAACCACGATTGTCATCGCGGTCCCGACTGTAACGGTTACAGTGACCGTCGCAGGCGCCACTATCACAGTAGCTCCTGGAGGAACCCCCGTCAATGGGATTGTCCCAACGGATGTATCTCAACCCGGCGCGGTTACTCCTACTTTCAGTACGTTGATACTCTATACCTACCAGAACACAGTTGACGAAGACCCACGAAGATTATAACCCTGTCCCGCCTCCGACTGCATCGTCAGTGACCTTCGTCTCTGGTACCTGGACGAGCATCGTGGCCGCCCCAACATCCACTAATTCGCCTGTTACCGTACAAGGACCCCCTGATGATGGTGACGATGACGACTCTAACGATTCTTGGATCCTTGCCCTGGGGCTCCTCGGATTGCTACTGCTCGGGAATCTGCCAGGAACGGTATCGGTCATCGGTGCATCCACGCCCACGCCCACACCACCTATGGATTGGCCTGATACCAACGGCTGGGTTCCACCTCCACCGCCCCCCAGTAGCAATCCAGACCCAGACGACGACGATGATGATGATGATGATGATGACGACGACGTAGTATGCTTCAGTGCCTTACCGCCATATACTCTACCATATGATGGTGGGACTGAAGATATCGAACTCCTCCGGCGTAGCCTCGACCTTGGGCAGTACAAAAATATATCATCGCGTTCAACACAGTTATTCAAGCGAGCACAACGACGTAAGTGTCTTCTACAACTCAGTATGGCTCGCCCCCTGAAATGCAGCTAGGTATAACCATGGGGAACTGTGGTACCCTGTACCAGTTCAATGACTTTACCATGGGCCAAGCTCCTTGGTATACTCTCGACCCACCAGGAGCAGCCGCAGCACCCAATTCAAACACGAATATCCACTTCACCGCCAGTGCCACCCATTCTGCTAATGATGGGAAAGTCAGTGCGTATCGCTTACAGCTCCCCCTGCGCTACCTCATCCTCAGCTAAATTCGTTTCCAGAGGAACATGTCTTCGAGTGAGTGATCACACAAGCCAGTCGATATCGCACCCTCACTAATTCATCTTAGACTGAGATTCATCCGAGACTTCATTGTAGATCAGTTCACCACATCAGCAAATGGAGGAGGCGATTGCCCATGGTAGCTTTCAGTGCTTTTCATGCGACTCATGCTCACCAAGCGACCTAGGCTTCTCCCCAATCTTTGGAACAGTCTCCAACCTGATGGCCGGCCTACTCATGTCCACCTACGCGAAGCAATTGATCATGTGAGTCTCTCAAAACTCCTACTTCCACATGCCCTTACAAGTATCAGGTTAACAATTGCGTTTGGGTCGATGAGCGTATGTGTTCCTGCCTCTTTGAACTTCTGAGTCGAGATGGTTACGTGGTTTGTTTATCCCCTAGCGATCAATAAAGGTTTGTCTTCCCTCCCTTCATTGCGTTAACATGCCACTCATACCTTCCTCAGCCAAGTCCTATGTAACAAACAACCACAAGCCCTCGGCGGGAGATCCCCCATTAGCGGCCACAATAGATGGTCTCACTACACTCAACCCAACACCCAACGGGTATCAAGTTGAAACTTTGATTCGCGCTTTCGGTATGCTTGGGCAATGTGAGTTTGGAACTTGTTCAGTTGTCCACAATAGAAGGACTCATCGGCTTGGCTGCTACAGATTTCAATCAGAATGCGAATGCATTGTTTGTTACTGCCGACCGGATCCAGAACATACTGGCATGGATCACGCCCCTCACGCCTGCATATCCGCCACTCGATGTCAGGTTTAACAACTACTGGCGCGGTCTAATGGCACAATATTCCAACAGAATAACGTACGTGTCTTGAGGTTCCCCGTATGCTCCAAGACTGAAATCAATGGTAGTTCTCGCGGCGTAAATATATTCGACTACTATCGGAACCAGGTCAACGATATCCTTCAAGGCCAGATCGCCAATAATCCACCAGGAAACCCCCTCCCTACAGTCCCGCAATGTTGGCCTGTGTATCACGATGGAACGGTAATGCTCTACCATCAGCATCTGAGCAGTTGAATCCTAAATCTTCTGCGTGTAGATTCGTAATCGCCTCAGTAATGGCGGGGTAAATTGGCAGGTGTGTGAATCAAGCGAGTCTTGGTACCGTCGTTCTGAGTTTTCTGATCACTGTTCGCTTATAGAACTTCGTCCCCCAAGCTATCCCTCACCCGCTCTGCAACACCGCTGGTGAAACGGGATCCTTCATCCTTTGGTACTACTCCCCAGGCAACCCCGCCTACTTCGTAGGAAACCCGCAATACCAGATTGCAGCTCTTGGAGGGGTGGGCTTTCATTTCCCTAGCTGACTTACCCCGTTTGACTATCTCATCCCTAGCGCTTTTATGGTCTATGGCGTCCAAATGTTCCTAGCATCTACTATGACATTACCCTCTCAGCATATTATGGGGCTACTTGTAACGGCGTTCATTTCATCACTAGCGCTTCCCCAGGCCAAACTGGTGCTAATTTCCGTGTCGCAACTTGGGATCTTGGATGCACTGGTGGCCAGGGTGCCGGACTTGCAGATCTCCACGTTGTCGACACTAACGGCAATCGGCTCTTCTGCATGTTCAACAACTACAACGATGGCTCCAATACTTTCGCTATCGACTGCGGGCCATCTCAGGCTGTGGTTCAGACTTGTATCAACCACATGAATGTGGTGGACAATCTTCCGAATGCAGCGTCCTCTATACCCCAGTTGCGATTCCAAGGATAGAAATAATTGTTGACTATCTATGTTGCCAATTCACTTTGACTTTTTTCGACCGCTTCGACGCTCACACTCGTCCATGGTGTGAGACGCTGTTTCGCGCCGTGAGCGGGAACATTCGATATAAATAAATGAATGGAAATTCATGATACAAAATATACTACATGCCGTAACGGCAAGCAGAGCGATGGTACAAGCGACAGCGGCAAATGAGGAAGAGACTAATAAGAACAGTAGCAGGGCAACAAAGCAACGAGGGAGAAAATCCAATACGCGGGTCATTAAACCGCTAACACGTTCAACAGTCGCTGTCCGGTACTTCCCAGATACCCCAGATCTCAAAGGGACCCTACCAATTGTAAGGAGCATCGATCGAATGAGACAATGTCAACCTGAATAATTCTATGGGTGCTTACAAACCAATCACAACGTATAGGCGAATTGAAATGGTGGCCAAACATGCTGGCTGGCGTGGTAGAGCACATCACGCGCCAGTCATCACCGTGCTGAAGACCATCCAAATAACCGTGATATGCCTAGAGTTGAATCAAAGTTAGACAGAGAACGGCAATGAAGAGATGGACTCGCTCTAGTACGAGAACCAACCGCCGTACAGCCCTAGTATAATTCGAACTGAGACCAGAATAAAACGAAGAAAGCGGTGACCTACCTTGTCTTCGAATCTGGTGTACTGTGGCGAGCAGGTAGCGTCGTCGACGACCCAGAATCCCCGGATACCTCCGCTCTCGTCCTGATAGAACCATGAATCAGCTATATTGATATTGGCCGCAAATAATGTATTGACGATGAGCTTACCATATCTTGACAGTACGCTGGGCTTACGCTGGTGCCATGGATTTCGACAGCGGTCTCTCGACAAGCACTTACACGGAGAACCGAGTCCATCGAGTGACCAATATTGAGCAATTGCGCGGAATAGACACGCTTTCCATAGCTATTGCAATGGGCATTGGGATGTGGCACTTCAAACCGAATATTCAACCTCCTCCTCTCTTCCCTCACTTGCTCTTCCAGTTTCCTACGCCAATCCCTCTTCGCTTCGTCCAATCCAGCACGATCTTTGGCCCATTTCTTTTGAAGGATTACATGCTCTTCGACTTCAAGAGACCACTTCTTGCGAATGATCGCTTGAATCTTTGGATTAACGTATGTGGTTGATTCAAAAAGGAGCACAACAAGCAAAGTGATCATGAAGGTGAAGAAGCAGGTCCATACACGGTCATGATGAACGTTGCATGCACTCGTGGCTGATTTCAGAGGTGTCCGTTCGCTAGGTGGAATCGACTCAGTGATTGTGTTGGGATGGCCTAATGGCTCAGGGTCCGCGAAATCATGTTCTTGGTACGCGGGTGGTGGGCTGGTTGTGTTGCATGGGGGCGACATGGTAGCTCCACACAAGGTGTCAAGGTCAACACAAGATGACCGAATCGGCTGTAGTCTCGAGCGTGGCCAGCCGGCGCTTCGCTCAAGAATGCTCTCCTTCCCTGCATCCAGGTGGCAAAAGCGCAACAAAGCTATTGCACAATTCGGTCGTGAAGCCTCTCTCATAGTCCCCAGAGTCTATCTCTCCGACTATGGTACCGCGACCGACTCGGAAGCGTTGAAGCGACTGGGTATAACTCACGTCGTTTCAGTGGTCGATTTCACTCCGAACGCGCTGCCTGAATGGATAGATGCGGAGAAACGGTTGCACGTAAACCTATCAGATCGTTTCGACTGTGATATTCTGTCGCACCTTGAAGGAACAACCAGTTTCATCAGAGACGCCTTGAAAGAAAGCAAGGATGCGAAAGTTTTGGTGAGTTCACATGGATTCGTAAGGGCCAGGCAATCCTGGGTGCTGAAGTTGAACCCAACAAGGTACATTGCGTCCAAGGAATAAGCAGAAGTGCTACGGTCGTGTGTGCGTACGTGATGGCTACAAAGGGCATGACTGCGCCCAAGTCCATTGCCTACGTTCAAGAACGGCGAACCATCGTATGCCCAAATATCGGATTTAGGCGACAACTGGAGACGTACGAAGACATACTTGCTGCGGACAAACCCTCGAGCAGTATCACTCGACTCGTCAGTGCAGCGATGACTACCATTGTTGGCAGCACGAAGTCTCCCAAGCCTGCTAAAACAGATGTGGTGGAAGTGACCGTCGCCTCGTGAGCTGACCTTCAAAGTTTTCGTGTACAAGTCTCAAGCTTGTAGAAGCTTGGAAGGACGATGCGGATCTAGTCACCTTGGGGGACACTGACGCTGGTGTGCTCTTGTACGACAGGATAGTAGTGTTTGTTCGCTTACCATCGATATCCAGGACGGAATGTAATCCAATCCTCCTCACTCGACGAATTTCTCATTCAGCCCGATCATACTACTGAGGAGAGTAAACTCTTCTAGGCTTGTATCGACATGCTGTAGTATCGATCTGGGTACTCACCTAATTCGCAAGTCCGACGTTTTACCATTCTTTACGTCTCCATCGAAGGCAAATTGAAGGCCCCCATTCTCAAGCTACTTATCGAAGTCGTTCCAACTCCAAACAGCCGCTTAAACCGCCCTGAAGCTGTAAAGGAACAGAGAAAGCAGCTCACGGTTACCGACATCTACCTCATTATGTCAAGGCACCCCAATCCTCACCTCTGATTCGACAAAGATAACCATGTCAGGTCTTCTTTTCGCATCAGATGGGCACCGCAGCGAACCAGAAGGGCTATCATACATTCAAGACCCCAAAATCTGGAGCCTCCTTATGTCACAAAGCTTTTGCTTTCATCCGCTTTCCACCACTTACGCCATACAGTTTCCATGCGTTTTCCAGATGCAAGTCTTTGTTCGGCTGCTTATTCGCCTCCGTCGTACCACCAGTGCCACAGAGCCTCGCTTTGAACGAGTACCCGTCTCGTAGAGGTCTCCCCACACCCAACTAAGCCTATAAAAGACGGCACATCGTTCCAGTAATCCCCAGGTCTACAAGACTACAAACCACAACCCAATATGACTACTAACATCTCTTCTTTGAACCCCCGCACTCTTCGCCCTCCAGTTGAAGCCTTTCGCCGTTTCGGATGGCTTCCAGAGAGCCCCGATGCCTACGAAAAGTGGATGTCCAAACTCCACAAGAAGATTTCTCCCCTTGCAAAGAGGATGCCTGGTCCAGGCTTACCTTATTCCATTGGAGACGGCGTACCCGAGCTTCTTGCGCCCGTTCAACAGTTCAAGGACTTCATCGAAGGCAACGCCGTGGTTTTCACCGACCTCGTCCGTATGTTCGATGGCATGACTGAATCGGCAAGTGTGCTCGAGCTTTTCTGCATGTATCCCTTTACTTACGTACAATGCTTGCCGTTAGCCGACGTCTTACCAGGAGATGTTGCTCATGTTCAACGAGATCTTCCGGGAGGCGCCTTCCTTTGGATCTCTCGGTCCTCCCATGTACATGATCATGGCTCGCGTTATGAATACCGAGGGCGGCTTTTCCGCGTTTACGAAGGAGTCGCTTAACCTCCAATTCAAGAACATGTTGCAGACGTGGGAACGGTACTTATTATCGAAGGATTCTACCTCGGTTCTCAACAGCGACATCAATGGATGGTTCTCTACCGCAGCTATCGATGCGATGATGAAGGAGTACCCTGGGAGGACCTTCGAGGAAGTGTTTATCGCCGATTCCAGCAAAGACGCCTGGGGCTTCACCTCTTACGAAGACTTTTTCGTTCGTCGCTTCCGTGATGCGGCGTTCGATCGTCCCACTGGGGACATCAGCGACCTCCGCCTTATTAGCGCGGCATGCGAGTCTGCCCTGTACGCCATCCAGAACAATGTCCAAATGACCGACGAACTCTTCATCAAAGACGAAGCATATTCTCTCGTTCACCTGCTCGCAGGTGACGAGTCCGTTGAATCCTTCGTCGGAGGCACTGTTATCCAGACTTTCCTCAACACGACCGGCTATCATCGCTGGCACGCACCCGTAAACGGTACCATCAGAAAGATCGTTGACGTGCCTGGGACATACTTTGCCCAGGCTCCCTCCACAATCGGTATGGAGACTGGTCCAGATGATCTCCCTCCCTACCTCCAGTCGCTTCGCTTCTTCGCCAATACCGCTGCTCGCCAACTCATCTTCATCGAAGCTGATAATACTCGGATCGGCTTGATGTGTTTCATCGCCATTGGTATGACCGAAATTTCAACCTGTGAGGCCACTGTCTTTGAAGGACAGCACGTCAATCGAGGTGACGAACTGGGAATGTTCCACTTTGGTGGCTCTTCGAGTGCTATGGTATTCAATGCAGGCGCCGGAGTGCAAGTCGTTGGCGATTACACCGAACCTGGTGTTGCGATTCCCATCAACGCTCCTATCGCTCATACTACATGAAGGGTGTAAATAAGATTTGTACCAAGGTGTTCTTCTAGTTGATTGAATGTATCTCTGTATCTTTTGTCTGAGTTACGCATGAATCCCTGAATCTGCGAAATAGTTCTAGCCCGGTTCTGGGATGTAAATGACGAAGCCAGGGGCTATTGCCCAAAAAAGTTCTTCCGCGGCTTGGCCTTCCGAGTGCATTCGTCTGCTTTCGCCGACCCATATATTTCGTCCGGAATGCTGCGTCATGGTCAGGCCTACCTTAGACCGGCCCAAGACATGGAATTTGGTGAGTAACAACGTTTGTACCAAGTCCGAAAGGCATTGTAACAGAGACGTAGCCAAGGCTTTCACCCGCTTCATGCGACGCGCCGTACCTATTCCACTGGAATCTCAACCCAAGACCTCCCCTGTGTGTCCAGAACACGTTGGAACGACCCCTTGGCATACATCCATGCTCTTCTTACACACGACCATGCCACCATTCGAATATCCATCCAAAATGAGTTCCAAAGTCTATCGCGAACTTTTACTTCGGACTCGACGAACCATGGATTGCTCTGTGAATTTCTCATGGTCACCAACTCAAGCGATAACTGCCGACCCGGAGGCTTATGCTGCCACAGCGTTCCTACCTTCTGGAGGAACCATCCACATCCCCGAAGTCAACTTGACGAACATCGATGACGTCATATCCAAGATGAACACGAACGTCCAACATACGGCTGCCAAACGCGACGCTCATATCTACGTTTGTACGCATGGAGCTCGGGACTGTCGCTGTGGAGACACAGGAGGTCAGGTTGCTGCAGCTTTACGCGAGGCAGCCGCGCAGAGACCACTTGAGGAGAGAAACCGTATCCACATCGCAGAAACAGCTCACGTTGGGGGTCACAAGTAAAGCCTTTATCTCCGATCTATATGTGAACTTCTCTTGACCGAAAATTTTTCCTCCGTAGATATGCGGCTAACGTCCTCGTTTATCCTCGAGGGGAGTGGCTAGGCTTGGTCCAACCAGAGGACGCACCGTCTGTACTTGATGCTATCTTTCAGCAATCAGATCAGCCTTTCGATTCCAATTTGGATCCTTTGCTTCCTCATCACTGGCGAGGACGCATGAATCTTGACAAGGAGGAACAAATTAAGCTATACGACCGCTTTATCAATTCTATACGATAATGTTGTCGCATCCGGTGATCCATGAACAGAAACACTGTAGACTTTGGCCTCCGTGAGTTCAGTCCTTTGAGTACGCAGGTCATTTCTCTGGCAATGGGATCATGTACGCATATATCATAATGGGAGAAACGGAAAGCCAGACGGAGGTATGACATGTTACTGATTGAACTGCGACGAAGAGATCATCAGTAACCTTGGTCCATTTCTCCATCATCCGATGATTGGACGGTTTTGGTAGCGAGAAAAGCTTCGTAGGTCTCTAATTGTTTCTTGAAACCGACATTGGGGTAGATAATACTCCGTCGTTCTCGCACGTATGCAACAGACTGTGGAGCAGACAAGTTCTGCACAGCCATCACATACGCGCACACCACGGTAGCACTTCGGCTCACCCCTTGGACACAATGCACCTATCATTCGTGAGTTCTCATTTGGATACGAGTACCCAATCATCTGCCAGCGAAGCCGACTCACCATGACTTTGTTGCCCTCATTTTCTTGCAACGCTTGCCCAATGAACCTCGTCGTCGTCTCAAAATGCGAAATGATATCACAGTCGAACCGATCCGAAAGATTTATATGCAAACGGTTCTCGTGTTTGATCCAATCCGGGAGGTCGCTCGGGAGGAAGTCGACTATCGAAACAATATGGGTGATACCCAGTTCCTTCATCTCGTCCGACGATGCTGCGGTGACATAGTCTGATAGGTAGAGTCCAGGAAGAATGAGAGATGCTTGGCGACCGAATGCAGTGATTGCGTCGTTGCGCTTTTGCCAGTTGGACACCATCGTGGAAAGATTGACAGAAATTTCGCTAGCCATACCTCATTTTATAATACATCTCCCATGAAACCCGAATGAAACCCACCCATCTGGCAGTCCATCAGGGTGCACGTCAAATTAATTCCGAGTTCAATCGGGGAGAACTGGAACGTTGTATTGAAGACTTGTCTCAACTTGAGGGGCTAGGTACATATCAGTCGGGAGTGAACAAGGCAAGGAGAATCGACGGCGGCTGGACGACAGCGTATCCTGAACGCTAGGGATCCTCATGTTACCAGAGTGTTCCAAACTAAGCAAGAGTAAACAAAGGATATTGATGCTCATAGCAAAACGTCGGAAGGAGCCTGAGCTACTTTTTAGATGGAGATCTTTCCAACACCGGCACCGCTGGCTACGACTGATGCCAGGTTAGAGGTGGATTCAAGGCTAGATAGAGAATGGTGGTCAGCCCGACACTCTGATCAGAGATACCCGGATCTGTGCTCACGAGTAGGAGTACGGGGGGCTCAAAGAACCAGTTTGGGTGATGCGAGTGGTCGAGCTAGAGAAGACATTGTTGCGCTCAACAGCGTTGCCTGAAGAATCAAGTGAGCACTCAAATGCATATAGGCCACATTGATAAGTATTAATATTACCTTCTTCTCTCGAATCGAGGTCAGTGACAACGGCAAGGTTAACGTCTGCGTTCAAAGATGATTCAGCAAAGCAAAGGGTGACAAGGAAATGGAATTTCTGACTGTTGAATACAGTGCCCTCGACAAGAGCTTGGGCACCCATACGAGAGTTGACACCTAATGCATCAAGCGGCCATGAGCGCATAGGAATGAGTTGGGAACATGAAGTAGGTACGAACCGCTGGTTGGGATATCATTGTAGACGCTATTGAAGACGTGGACTGAGAAGAATCAGACGGCTGAACCATAGAAATGTGTCAAGTGAGATACTCACGAGTACCAAAGCGAAGTGAAGGAGTGCGAGAGTTGACCTGGGAAACTCGATGAGATGACGATCAGCTATCACATAAAGGGGATACAAACATTGTTCCATTGGTTGTGGTGGTAAGTGACCTGGTTTGAAGTCTTAGACAGAGACGGGAACCGATACAGACGAATGCAACGCACATGCAATTTTCCGGTATCCTCAGAGCCGTTGTTATCAGAGTGACCGATCAAACTACCTTTCCAGTGGTCGCTGAACTATTCAATGGGACACGGATATAAGAACTAGGCAATGAACACAGCATGTTTGAGTTGCGTACCTTGCACCACGAAACAGTGACAAAGTCAGAAGCATGGCTGATATCAAGGAGACCATCATAGTCGTCCTTTCCACCAACCATACCAATAGAACTGAACTCGCAGCTAAAGGCAATGTTAGGAACTCATCAATGCCCAAGGGCAAATACGTACTGGTCGACCCAGACGCGGACAGCTTGGTCAAGAGCCAACAGATCGCCTTTCTAAGGGGACACTCAGTATCGTTTTCGAAGAATCAGAAAAATCTGTCTTACAGGAGGAGCGACGTGGAATTTGACATTTCTGTACAAGAGCTTGAGTTTGAGGGTTTGAGAGAGAGAGAGACTGATCACAAACCTGATGATAACATTGCTGACTCGGCGGATTCGCAAGCCACCGTTAGTCAAGCCACTACACGAGAAAATCCGTTATCATCACATGTTTCAAGATGAAGGTGTTAACAAACCTGTTGGAACCAACACCGATAATAGTCTTGTCTGCTTCAATGTCGATGATTCCACATCCATCAAGCAAGCCGTTGATACGAATGACGGCTGGGGATGTCGAACCAACAGCAGCTTCAAGAGCCGAGCAGCTGGTGACAGTCTGGGGGGATGCGTTTCCACCGCCAGTGGTGCCAGCACCATATCCAATGAGGCCATTAGGCGAAGCTCCACCCGTCGAGGTAGGAACGGGGACGCTCGTGCTAGTAGGGGTGCTAGTCGTCCTGGTGGAAGGAGGGTTGCTGGTACTGGGAGTGGACCCAGCGCCCGGAAGGCATTGAGAGTACCTTCGAAACAGGAATTTGAGCATCATCTAAGATTTAGGGTTGGTTGTCTGACGTACCATTCGTTTTGGAATACACAGGTAGCTCCAGAGACGCAAGTGGTCTGCAACAAGAAGGGGATGAATGAATGTCCAACGGCATATGCAAGTATCAGGATCTGACCTCGCCGGTATGGCCACTACCACCGCATTGTCTAGAATGGGAGCAAAGCGTCAGTGAAATGTCCGTGAGGGTAGATACGTCACAAGAAACGTAGCACATACCCGTACAAAGGAACAGCGGCAAACGCCACAGCGGAGAAACAGAGAGCGACCAAAGCAGGAGAGATAGACTTCATTGATCGAGTTTCTCTGGAGTAAGAACTGAGTGAATCAGAGGATAATCTGTCCTCCCGTCCACTCATTCATTCATTCTTATACTCCTCCTCAACACGACGGTGTAACAGCAACTGTCCGGCGGGCCGCTACCCGTCCAGCTGGGCGTCGCCACGAATGCAACGAAGGAGACACATGAGCTGAGCTCTGAAGACAAACGGTTTAGCGAAGATTCAACGAGCCTCAACGGAGAAAAGAACACAAAGGGGTGGCCAGGGCCAAGCCTTGGTTATTCCGAGATATACGAAGAATCCTGATCGTTTATCACCCAGAAACCGGTCTGAAAGTATATCTAAGGCTGAGTGGCGGCCCATCCGGGTGGTAATTGACAGGCTGTTATGCTGGTTAACCGAGCTGACCACAAAGAAGCTTGATGGGCGAAGCAAAGAGTGCATACCTGTGTGCAAGGAGACTTTTCTCCGCGTCCCGGTTCCGCCAATACCAACGGTAGATGAGTCTCGGCCATGGGGATAACATGGGGCGGGTAATCTCCATCAGAAACCCACAGCGCGAACGACCGCTAGCGCCCAGACAGGGACGTAAGGTTTTCAGGAAAATCGCTCCAACGGTTCACTTCAAAAGCGTCATACAAACAAGTCTTGACATCGACGGGCTCCCCTAGATTGTCCGAGGTGATGCATTGATCATAAATAACCAAATAATATGAATACTGTATGAGTAAGCGTGATCTATACGAGGTTGGCGAAGGACACTGTCCCTTCACGCGGTTACCTCTATTGCTGGAGTACGAGAGTGTTCGAAGTTGTATCTACTATGCAACTGGGCACCGAATTCGTCCGTATCGTATGGGAGGGGGGTTGTTCTGCCGGAGGGAGGAGAGTCAATTGAGGGCGGGGGTGATGGGTATGATGCAGGCGGAGAAAAGATGGGTGGGTTGGATCCAGTAGGCTTTTCATGAACATGGCTCGTAGAGATGGATAGTGCCATTGGGGATGTCTGGGGGCGGATGGGATTGGGGTATGAAATGGGAGGGGAGGACGTTTGATGGGTAACATGAGGCGGACGGGCATGCGGGTGGTGGTCATAATAATGAGAATGAGCTGCCTGAGATATTGATGCGCCACGGGGTCGGCCATACGCTGAGGGATACATCCCACTCGCAGCGGCGGAGACTTCATCCACCTTTCCGAAGCCAGCTTCTTCCTTCTCTTCAGAAGTGAGCGACATAGGAATTGACATGTCTCTAGCGGCTTCCACCCTGCGAGCCTTTCGCTCGCCACGCTCGACGTCACCTTTGGCCGAATTGTACATGTATAGGCCGGTGAACGTCAGGATGATTCCAACGCCTTGAATCAGGTGGATGGGTTGTTGGAACCAGACGATAGCAATACATATCACCACGACGCGCTTGATGAGTGATGCGATGGAGTAGGTGACGGGCGAGGTTGACGAGAGGATGATGAAAGCGATGATGTTTTGAGCAAAGTGGACAGTGCCGTTCATGAAGAAGTAATAATACACTGAATGAGGTGCTCCATGTCCCTGTGACGGGTGGGTGATGTGAGAAGGATCTGCATTGGCGGAGAGTAGTGCCGGAAGGTCGTAGTACATCCACACTGGAATCATTAATACGAAGGCCATGCTTGAGGAGTAAAATAGTAGGTTTAATTTATCGAGGTGATGCTGCGAATGGCTGGCGTTGGTGGGCATGATCTTTTTGAAGAATATGTTGGACGAGACAAAGACCAAGGCTGAACCGAAAGCGCAGAGGAGGCCGACAGCATTTGAGGCCGATACCGCTGATGAACAAGCGAGCATAACACCAAATGTCAGAGGGAAGAGAGAGGCATATGTGCGAACGGAGTAGCTAACTCCGAATAGAAGTGCATATGCGGCGACGGTGAAAAGCGGTGAAAGCGCCTGGAAAAAAGCGGTTCAGAAGGAATGAAGCATATGGGAAGTGATAAACTGGTACCTTGATTGTGTGCACGGTGCTGACGGGAATCCGTGAGATGGCAATGCTGGAAAAGATGTGTCCGCCGACTTGGAAAACACCCATTGGCAACGTGCTTCGAAGTATGGCCCTCGTTGGGAAGCGCAGCGTCGAAAAGCGTACCAACGGCGACATGAACAAGAGGCAGTACACGGCAACGAAGCCAAACTGGACAAAGGTGAGGGTGACCGGATAGCGAAATTGGGTGAGGATGGATTTTCCCGTGTTCGACGACAAAGCCGACGACGCATACCACAGCGCACACATCGACACGAAGACGGAAGTCGACTGGGAAGGCGGCGCTGAGCTCAACGGTTTCGAGTGCAACGAGTGACGGTGATGACCACGGTCGACAGGGAAAATAGTGCGCTTCACGGTGCGATAGGCTCTGCCTAATCTTGCGCTCAAGTCGTGATATGAGACCCGCTCGCTGCTGGACCAAGCCTGGATGTACTTGGGCAACATGGAACGCTTATCGTGGAAGTCGAGCGAGGCCATTGAAGAGGATGTTGGGACCGTTGTGGAGGGCGTCGAGACCGTTAGGAAAGAACCTGGAGTTTAGAGGGATTGGCCAGCGAGCATACGGTAGCGGGTAGCCTAGTCGTCGTCACGAACGATGACCACGGATGATGTGGTATAAATCAAAGTTTTGACAACAGCCCCCCTGTTGTCAAAACACATGTAAACTTGACTCCTGATCAAGAGTTAGGAGTCAGATCTATTGTCAAGGCTCAAGCTATGGTTGCCGTTCAATTGCCATTCTGGCGAACCTAAGAAACAAAGCAACTCTGAGAAGACGTGTTTTCTGTTCTGAAATCTGGAATACCAAGTGCCTTGCTCGCCCTCAGTTGGCGTAGTTTCAGGGCTTGAAGTTTTCCGGTTTCGGCTTGTTTTCAGCCACCCGATCACTTTGAGGCGCCAGATTAGCCGACTCTGAAGCAATTTCCAAGTTGACTCCTGATTCACCACCACCGACGAGGCCCTACGAGTCGCCTTGTCCATGCTGAACTCTTTGAATTCATAGCATCAACTTTTTGTGAGGAATGGTAAGCCGTTGCGACGTCAATGTACTCGGGTCTGACTCGGTGGACAGCCAGTGTGTACAGACTGTGGAGGGACAGTCATCGAGTATGATACCGCCGCTGGAAATGGTTTCTGTATCAAATGTGGGACCGTTGTTGAGGAAAACACCATCGTCAATGAAGTTACCTTTGGTGAGACCTCGTCGGGAGCCGCAATGGTCCAGGGATCGTTTGTCGGACAAGGGGCCAGTATGTTCATGTTCAACCACATCAATATCATGGTCTCCAAAGCTCACTCTGAATTCAAGCTCATGCACGTTTGAGTGGGCCTTACGGAAACAGGAGCAATACCGAGTCGAGGGAACAAACGATCGCCAATGGTACGTCAACAAGACAATTTTATCTTGTGTTCCAGTTCACTGATCGGACTAGCCAGCAGAAAGATTCAAAGCATTGCCAATGTCCTTCACCTCTCCGACATCGTATGTCTCGCCGCAACCCGCTTGTATACCCTTGCCGTCGAGCACAAGTTCACCAAGGGCCGTAAAAGCCTCAATGTGGTCGCAATATGTCTCTACGTTGCATGCAGACAGAAGGAAACCCGGAATTACATGTTGATTGATTTCTCTGACCTTTTGCAAGTACGTGTCTATGCTCTAACATGCCATATCATATAACGCCTAATCCCCCTCTAGGTCAATGTATTTGAACTCGGACACACCTACCTCCAACTCGTCCAAACCCTCAATCTCCGTCTCCCCCTCGTCGATCCATCACACTACATATCCCGGTTTGCCGCCCTTCTCGAATTTGGCGACGAAACACCGCGCGTTGCAGCCGATGCCGTCCGTCTCGTCCAACGCTTCGACAGAGACTGGATGACCCGCGGACGTCGTCCAGCTGGCATCTGCGGTGCTGCCCTCCTCCTCGCTGCACGAATGAACAACTTTCGCCGCTCAGTCGAAGAAATCGTTCAGGTAGTCAAAATAGCCGATACAACGCTCAAGAAACGGTTGGACGAGTTCAAGAAGACGCCGAGTGGGTCGCTTACGCTGGCTGACTTTCGGAATGTGTGGTTGGACGAGGAGATGGATCCGCCTGCGTTTACGAAAGCGAAAGAGCTGGAGGAGGCAGCGAGGGTGGCAGAGGTCGAGGAAGGAGCTAATGTTGCAAAAGGGAAGAAACGAAAGAAACGCAAGCGAGAAGAAGAAATGGACGTAGATGCTGAAGCTGACGCTGACGCCGAATGCGACATCCCGTCCACCGAATCCAACCCGTCTGATCGCGTCCCAATTGATCCAGCTCTCCTCAACGAGAGTATTTTAGCGGGAATAATCGATGCACCACCACCAAACCCCTTACCCCAGGAACCTCAGCTCGCACCCACCCTCCCTGACGCCCCTCCCCTCGAACCCCCCTCCGATCAGGTCCCACTTTTCCTCCCAGAAGACTCCGACTCTGAAGACATCGTCTCTTCCGCGATCGCCAACGAAGTTACCTCCATTCTCTCAAACCCCCAAAGCTCCAACTTAGCCTCGGCCCTCGACGAAGCAGAAGAACGACGGCATGCTCAAGCAGAAGTAGTCGATGAACTTCTAGGTCTAGACGAGGCCGAACTAGACAATTTCATCCTCACTGAAGACGAAGTGCGAATCAAGGAACGAGTATGGGTCGAGCTCAATCGGGATTATCTTGAAGCACTAGCAGGTATGTATAGATTCCACCTTTTGATGCTGCAACTTTTGCTGACATGGCCTGGAAGCCAAAGGCGATCAACTTGATAACGGTGGGTCAACACGGAGTCGCAAGGTTCGTTCCCCATTGCTGGCATTTTCCCTACTCTTCTCTTCTTTACTCACACCGTCTCTATTCCTAGCGCCGTAAAACTACCACCAAACCACGGGATGCTTCAACACCCCATGGGGCAACAGCAGCCGAATCCGTTCGCAAACTGATAAAGAAAAACCCCAAATACAGCCGTCGAATCAACTACGATGCCCTCAAAGACCTTTTCGTCGACGAGCCGAAACTATCGGGTTCCACTTTGGTGGATGACAAAGACGCTGGTGGTAGCGAGTTGTATCTGATGGGAGACGAGGATGACAAGAGTGATGATGGGGAGGCACCGCCTGTGATGGTCATCGAAGAAGCGGGAAGTGTTGCCTTACAACCGGCTAACTTGAAGGAAAAACCACGCGGTGACCTTGCGCTTATGTCGACAAATGGGATCGAAGAAGATGCGAGCGATAAGAGTGATGATGAAGGCCCAGTACATTGGGATGATGCCTACGAGCAAGAAGTTTGAAGATTTGTCTATTTTTTTCTTGAATATCCTCCTTGTGTTACTGCATTGTATTCGTGCAACCCACCCCTTGTGTAGATCCGCTCCCGTCTGTATCACCGTATCGTTATACTCTTATTACTCTGATATGTATTCCATCCATTTACGCGTATATTCAAAAGTAACACACTACTATTGCAGCTGGAAAATCATGAGATGACATGAAAAAGAGAAGAAGGGAAGGAGGCTATAATAAACTAGCACGTGTACACAGGAAAGAGATAAAAGTTGAGCGAGCACCAGGGAGTAGGAAAAGCGTCATAAACGAGAGAAAATTACTAATTAATTAGATATGCAAGTAGAGAGATAGATGTGCAGGAGAGTCATATGTTTCCAACGAGAGACAGGGAAAGGGAGAGGACGGAGGAAGTAGAGGACGGGGGCACTACATCTCTGCCAGCGAGGAAACAGTTGAGAACATATGCACATACTGAAGCCGGCCGCTGGAACATGGATTGGGGCGAAAAAGAAAGTGGGGGGAAGGAGGGTGATTATGAGGGATACCCTTTCTCCGATACAATAGGCTGCTCTTCGCTGAGCTTCTCCTTCCGTGATAATTCTCCTTCCGTTGCGGTGCCATGCATATCAAGTGACGGATTGTGGATGTCTATCGAATGTCCGTTGTTTATTGACACGCCGTCCATACGTTGGTCGTGGTTCCCAGGCGTAACTGGACGCGACGCTAAACCAGGCCCGCTCGATGATGTAGCCGTGACCGTTGACACGATGTGCTGATTTTGCGGGTAATATGACCGTCGTTGCATCTTCTTGAAGTCGTAAGAAGTAAATCTAGAAAGGTATTCAGAACAACCAATCAACTAGACTTCGGAAACAACTCACTGTTCTTCCATCTGTCTCATCTCCGCACTGAGGTTGTCTTGGTTGGCTTTGCGGGCCTTCGCTTTCAAAGGGTTATCTTCTAGAAGAAGTTCCTCTAGTTCGTGCGAGGCATCGAAGTTGGCCTTCTTAGCCTGGGGGATGAAAGGATGTTAAATCTTCGCGCAGCTGATGTCATGTCCAAGGACTCACGTCTGGTATGAAAGGCGACACTTGCTCTTTGGACTCCAGAGTATCCCAGTCAATTGTCTTGAACCAAGGATGTCTTCGGAGTTCCTGGAAACCTTCACCGTTCGGTTTGCATCCGAAGCGCTTTGTGACATCGCGTTCCAGGAGCTAGAAAACAGAAGGTTGAGCATATTGAGGTAAAAAGAGGGTAAAGAGAGCCGTACTCCTCGGATAACCTGCATTCCTGCTCGGCTACACTTTTTGTCCGCATCTTCTGGGTACTTCAGTGGGTCCTTGGAAATGCTGTAGGTGAGGTCACTGTTTGAGCGACCCCGGAACGGACGGCGACCGAATACAAGCTCGTATGTGCACACGCCTAGAGACCACCAATCGATATAGTAGGTGTAACCACGTTTCGTAAGAATTTCCTGCGACAAAGGAAGGGGACAAAGGGGAAGAAAGAACATGTTAGGGTCGATTGGTTATGGGGCCGGAGACAGACCGAAAACGTACCGGTGCCTGTTGGTGGCGGGGTCGAGGATGAAATAGAGTCTCGTGGGTTAGCAACGGTGACAGTAAAGAAAAAGGAGATTAAGCACCATGTACGCCATCGATCCAGCTACGCTGTTAAGTTTGCGGTCCGAGAAATGAACAGCAATGTTAAAGTCAGTGAGATGGGCATTTCCACGTTCGTCAAGGAGGATATTATCGGGCTTCAAGTCGCTAAATGATGTGTCGTCAGGGAATATGACACCGGAGATGTATAAGGAAACGTTTGTTTACCGGTGCATAATCTTGCTCTCGTGGAGGAAGGCAAGAGCAGAGGATAACTGAGCCACATAAAATCGCACAGTCTCTTCACTCAAAGACCCAAGGCGTTCCAGATGGACTGAGTATCCAAGGTTATGTGGAGTTTCCGGAGAAATGAAAGAGATAAGTGGGACGTACATCGCAAATCACCACCAAGCATAAGATCCAGCACAAAGAAGCAGTTCTCGTCGTCTTGGAAGGCGTAGCGCAAATTTACAATGAAAGGATGGTCAATCTAGGGAGGGGTGTATTGTCAGGTTTGTGAGCTCTATATGCCAGCCACATGGTCGAGGTGACTGACCTCCTCCAGCAATCGTCTTTCCTGGATGACGTTCGGTACTGCTTTCATCTTTACACATTTGGATTTGTTGATATATTTGAGCGCATAGAGGTCCCTAGTTTGCTTGTGCTGCACCACGCGGACCTGTAAGGTGCGGGGTAAGCGGCGTAGGACGCAGAAGTATCGTCGACGGATTCCACCTTTCCGAAAGCACCCTTTCCGACACATCGTAGGAGGACAAAGTGGAACAAGTTGACCTCGCCGTCAAAGTCAATGGGCTAGAAAGAGGAGTGTGGTGAGGTGGGAAAGCAGCAGCGAGGGTGGTTGTGGGAACGGACCTGGGGTCGACAGCAAACGGCGCCCATCGTTCGTGATAATTCGTCGAAGAGTTATGAAGGAGGCTGGGGGACGTGGCGGACGATGAGGAAGGAGGAAGAAGGAAGAAGTAGAGAAGGGGGTATACAAGCTGGAAAAAGTATATGTGCGAATTTCCAAAGTCCCCCAAGAACAACTCCTAGAAGGTCACGCCGCTGTGACGTGTGACTGCCATCCCATCTTTGATTTTCACGCTCACTTTTCGTCACTTTCTTGACATTTCAAAAAAAAACATATCATATGGCTGCTGTCCCGCCCTTACCAGATTTTTTGCGCCCGCTCGTTCTGTCTGGACCATCTGGGGTCGGCAAAAGCACTCTTTTGCAACGCCTTTTTGCAGAGTTCCCCGATAGATTTGGCTTTAGCGTTTCTCGTGCGTAATCCCTGCATCGTCCCCGCAAAAGCTTGGCTTAATCTTTGCAAAAAAGACACTACTCGATCGCCCAGACCAGGCGAGGAACACGGGAAACAGTATTTCTTCGTCTCTCGGCCCACTTTCGAGCAGCTCATCAAGGAGGGAGCCTTCATCGAGCACGCAGAGTTCTCCGGAAACTACTATGGTACAAGCTTTGAGACTGTGCGTCAGGTAACGAGCGCGGGGAAACGGTGTATCCTGGATATCGAGGCACAGGTATGCCTGGTCTATGTCTCACCCGCGTTCCTTCCTCCATCCCTTCGCTAGGGCGTACGCCAGATAAAAAAGACTTCGCTCGATCCCGTGTATCTCTTCATCTCCCCGCCTTCCCTCACCGCCCTTCGCATGCGTCTTAGAGGTCGAGGGACCGAAACGGAGGCATCGCTGCAAAAGCGTCTTGCGACGGCGTTAAAGGAAATCGAATACGCAAAGCAGCCGAGGGTTCATGATCTCGTTGTGGTCAACGACGATCTCGAGCGGGCATACAACATCTTCAAAAGGATCGCGTTCGGAGAGTCGGTCAAAGGTGATGGCTTGCCGCCCCTGGATGATGAAGATGAAACGCCTTCCAACACCACTGCCGCCACCGACCAAGCCACAGAGGCACCTGCATCATAGAGGGCACTCATTGCATATATCTTAATAGGCGACGCATCAACTGTACACCTCGAGTGTTTGTACAAGATAAAGGTTCTGAATAATGACCAAATCGTTCAAATCATACCTTACCCGCCCGCAGCGCCCCTCCAAGTCTCGGTGAAAACTGGAGAAAATATCATCTTACTACTTACATAAGTATGTACAATCTCATCGAACTTGCGCGTAGGGACCAAGAAAAACATAAATAACATAGCAATAACAGAGCCATATGTAACTGACAGCGACAGTTATAAATACACAGAATCGTTCTGGACAAAAGCCAATAGTATATTACTGCTACATGGGATCAACATATATCACACATTTTGCTCCAACCCAAAGCTTCAAGCAGGGACCATACTTCGCTGGCCAACATTCTCCTTATTTTGTTGAATAGTGGACGAGCTACTCGTATCCGGGCTTGAATCCGCACGCTTGACGGGTCGAAGTTTAACTTCAGACAACAGGTTCCGACTGCCTTCACCAGAGCTCGCCGAAGAAGGTTTGTCTAAGGACGAAGACGACGTGCGGCGAAGGGGTTTGTGTGTTGGTGGTGCAGGGAATGCCGAAGGCCCGGCAGAAATCTTGCGAGAAAGCGATGAAACTCTCCCACTCGGCGTAGGCGTACTTGTCAAAGAGAGTCGTTTGTTGGAAGGAGGCGGCCCCATTGAACCTTCGATGGCTCGAGCGGCTTTAGCAACGACAGATGGAGTTATGGTCGTATTGGCACGGGTGCTTCTCCCCAAAGCAGGGATTTTTCCAGATGCAGCGGGGGTATCGATGGTCTTGTTCGCTTTGATGCTCAGTCCTGTCTCAGAGATCACTGAGGGAGGTCTTGCAGGCGGACGCGAGACACTCGGTGTAGAGAAGGCAGACGAGTCACGGCGATGGTGAGCAGCCTTGGAAGGCTGGGCAGGAGTGCTGCCAGCCGTACCACGAACACCCAATTTACGCTTGATCTGGGAAGAAATGAATACGGACCTAACATTAGAAGGGAGAATGGAATGCTCACTAGTTCTAGCTCCTGTTGTTTTGAATCCAACGCGATATTTAAACCTTGCATGTCTTCCTTGTCTTGGTTCCGCGACTTGGTCAACTGAACGATCTTCACTTCCTTGTCCGCACTCTCCTGCTTCAAGTCATGGACCTGACGGCGCAATTTCTCCAGCTCGGTGTTCAAAGCATCAACACGGCCTTTGAGGGCATTGGCTTCGAAAGTAGCCTCTGTCCTCTCCTTCACTAGCGATTCCATGCGAGACCGTGAATCATTCTCCTCGCGTTCGGTATCTTGTAATCTCCGAGTTTGTTCATCTAGAGCTCGTGTATGTTCTCGTTTCATGTTCGTCATCTGCTCGCGCAATGCCGCCGCCTCAGATTCGCGGTCCAGAATGCGCTTGGAGTACTCGTGAATTTCGTTGTCTCGTTGTTGGATGATGATTTCAAGACGCGTGATGTTGCTTTGAGCCCATTCTTGTTCTTTGATGAGCCCGGCGACACGATCTTCAACGGTTCGGAGGTCCCGTGACAGCTGGGCGTTGCGGTCTCGTTCTTCTTCAAGCTGCTTATCGCGTTCTTGAAGGGTAGAAGACAGCTCTTCTGTGCGGTCGAGCTCCTGTTGCAGAGCTTCCTCGAGCTAAAGCCGCGTAAGATTTTTTTTCAGAACAAAAGAACATCAATCACGGATGACGTACGTCATGTTTCTCTGCCTCAAGTGTGACCCTGGCTTCATTGACCTGGTTAAGCTCCTCTTCAAGATCACCACGTTGTTCTTCACGTTCGTTGAATTCCAAGTCCAAATCAGCGTAACGCTGCTCAAGGTCGGCGAGGTCCTTCTTCAGGGTTTCAACATCGTCCTGTTGTGATCCCCCAGCGGTAACTTGCTTCTCAACATCTTCCAGTCGGAGCTTCAGAGAATCTCTTTCGAGTTCGAATGCGTCCCGTTCTTGCTGGATGCCTTGCATGCACTCCGACGTCGACTCGGTATGCTGCCATTGCGCTTCTAGCTCGGTCTTCAAAGTCTTGTACTCTTCGTCCCGGGCGGTCAAACGATCCTTGATCTCGTTCAATTCCTCAGCTAGAGCAGCCTTCTCAACCTGAACGTTTTCAGCTCGGATAACGAGTTCAGCCTTCTCCGCATCCCAAGCGAGTTGGGCGACGCGAAGTTGTTCAACTGCCTCATTGTGAGCCTCGGGATCGACGGGAGCGTTCAGTTTACGCAAGATAGTATCATCCAGGGTCCCGATGCTCGTGTTCCCCATCTGTTCCCACTGTTGGGAGATACCGAGGATGCCTTCTTGGAGTTCGCGTTGGGTTTGACCAACTTCTTGAAGTTTCACAATCTCGTCTTCACGCTCCTGCAGTTTCTCGGACAGACGCGCCACCTGAGTTTGTAGGTCTGCTTCCTGTTGTGACCATTCAACTTTTTCACGTTCCAGACCCGCGATCTGGCGGTGAAGCATGCGAAGAGCTTCGCCACTGGCTTCATCCATTACACTCCGTTCGAAGCTAGCCTGACGCGAGTTATCGACTTCTTCTTCGAGATACCGACAGGCCTTCTCAAGCTCTGCGACCTTCTTCTTCCATGTTCTCAACACTCCGCGACGCCGGGAGTCCTCCTTCTCCAATTCGGAGAGCTTCTTGTTCAGAAGCTGGACAAGTTCATCCTTTGCCTGTAAGTCCGTTTCGTACTGTGAACAGAGCTCCGTTTGAAGAGTGAGCTGGGTCTGCAATGACGCGATAATGCCCTCCTCTTTGGAGGACTTGCGAGCGTGTCGAGGGGGTCCTTGAGGTGGCGTGGTGGGAATCATTGTTTGGGGCGTGTAATACGTATTGGCATTGGCGCTGAATGGATCAGGATCTGCCTTTGGTTGAGAGTAGATGATGAGGTCGGTGGATCGCTCGTCATTGATATCTGCTTCGGGAGCTTTAGGTGGCGACCGTAGGAGGTTGGTATCGCTCATCGCACGGTTCCGAAGCTTTCGTCGCAGCGACCCAGCAGGAGAGTCCACAGATGGAGACAGTGACCGTTGGCCAACCTCTTCCTGATTCATCGAGAAGAAGACGGTTTGTCCAAAACTGAAGGACTGGCTACGGTCATGGAGAACAGGGGGGAGTTCAGGAGACTTTTCAAGTGAGTGGAAGATGGTGTCATCGATTGGCTGCCCCAGGACCAACTCATCCTTGGGTTTCCCTTTTCCAAAGGGAGTGGAGGTCAGCCCAACGCTTTCTGAGAGCCCCTCGGGTGGCTCCATGGAAGGCTCCGGGACTTTGATATCAAGATCAGAAGTCATGACAGGAATGTCCATGTGCTGCGATACGTCGAACAAATTAGACTCGTCCACAGTTGGTAACTCGAGTCTAGGAGAGTCGGTCAACGGTGAAAATACGTTTGCAAGGCTGGGTCGTGATTTCGTGAAGGATGCAGAGCGGGGCGAAGATGAGCGGGGAGATTCATTGTCGTCCACTTCTGGGCGAACATGTTGGAAACGGTCGAGTAAGTCGGTCGAGGGACGTGGTTCGGATATTTCAGATTCCAGCGACTCATCAGGACTGAGGACCTTGTAGGCATCTCTCGAAAAGAACCTAACGTTCTGTCCGGTACCTGGAGTATTTGGTCCACGAAGGATCGACCGAACTGAGCTGTATTTCGTGTCCACCACAAGCGGTGAGGGTGTAGAGCGTCCACTAGTATTGGTGGACACACGAAGAGGAATCTTGCTGGAAGAAGCTTGCGGAGACAGGAAAGGGGATTCTGACCGTATCGAACCCGAGGCTCTCGACGACGCACGAGGGGGAATACTAGACGAGGGCGATACAGTATCGGTAGAGGGCCTTGAAAGGGTGTCCTGAGACGGACGCGACACACTGCCGCTTGCGCGCGAGAGAGACTGTTGAGAACCTGGGTAGACAATCGCTCAGTGTCATCATCAGGTATGCGGGACGACAGAAACTTACTGTTATGTCTAAGACTGAGGGTGGATCTGACCTTCTTGGGCAAGCCTATGCTTGGTAGCATCGAGGGTAGCGGTGAAGGCGCTCGAATAGAGTCGTCGTCTCTGTTCTTTGCGCTTCTCTTGAACATCCCCAGCCGGCCATTCCTAGACGGCGAGCTGGGTGGGCTTGGGTTGTTTGGAAATGGCATCTCTGGTGGTTCTCCGCCTGAGGGTTCTTCTTCGGTGCCATGAAAAACGGAGAGATTTGGGTGTTGTTCGTAGACCCTGTCCATCACCTCACTTCGTTGGGATTGGGAACTTGAGGCAGAGGCATCCGATTCATGTCGATGGCGCCCGAGAGCACTGCTGAGCTTCGACCACATTGTTCGCAGGATTAGCGAGCACTTGCAGTACCTTCGTCGTCTTCCTTTACGTTGAGGTCGTAGTCTTGAGGAGGGAGCCGTCGGTGGCGAGGGTCAAGGTGGCACAAAGTTTAAAGTTGGTTCAAGACGTGACACGGTGTAACACCTGTCACTTACGATGTGACTTCCCGCGTCGGTTTCGCGTCTGTCACGTGCTCGCGATATATCGGCGCCAATTGGCAACCGTCCTGAGCGCTTCAGTCACTACCTAGCAGTAACTTTTGTTGAACTTTTGAGTAACTGACTACTAACTCTGATCCTGGGGAAACAGTGTAACATGATCATCCGGGCTGCGAATAAAGATGCAGACTACACGCGCACACACCGACGACCCGAAATTGCCTTAATCCCGCATTCGGAGTGAGTCGTTCAAATTCTCACCGTGCCAGCAACGTGCCAGACAATTGAATCAGGCCTCAGCTGACTTGTGATGTGCCCAATACCTAGTGCTCAAATGGACTCAAGCACGCGCACAAAAGCCTCAATCGGGAACTCATCTTAGGGCTTGTGCTGGGTAAACTTACAAGTATGAGTCGATATGCTCTGATCTCGGAAGATTGGAGCTTGGCTTGACTCCGCCAGTAATTCAGTCTCAGTGAGTTTTCGCCGTAGAGGCTCGTTCAAACCTCGCTAACTCTTGGCTAAGGTTTGCTCATGTGTCAGCAACCGTGTCGCGGCGATGCCCAGCTCAGCGGCTAGCGGGCCGCCGGACAGGAGCGAGTTGAAGATATCAAGAGTTGGAAGAGTATAAAAGCAATGTAGTTATGGCCTTGAATATCAACATCAACCTTCTGCTAGGTTTTTTGTCGCCCAGAGTCCTTTTCGTCAATGAAGTCAATCACTGCTGCTTTTGTCGCTCTGTCCTTCTCCGCTGTGGCGCTCGCCGCCGTTCCCTTGTACGGGTACGTACCTCTGAACTTCGATCCCGTTCGCAAGAAAAATAATGATTTGTTGACCATCCCAGCCAATGCGGCGGTAATGGTCACACAGGCGAGGTCAGTCCTGACTCCCAACTCTTCTCGAATAATCTTCCCATTGACTTCTCGTGGTAGACTACCTGTGTCTCCGGAGCGACCTGCGTCTTCCAGAACGAGTGGTAAGCTTGCACTCGCAGCAGATGACAAAAGTGCTCAATTTACCGTCCGAAGGTACTCTCAATGTGTTCCAGGGTCTGGACCGGCACCGTCCAACCCCCCATCCACCCCAACCAGCACCAGCACCAGCCCTTCCACTCCCACTGGTGGGGGAGCCTCGCCTAACGGCCTAATTGGCTATGGCGCTGGTACCACTGGTGGTGGAAACGCTTCGCCACAAACTGTGACCAGTTGCTCTGCCTTGTCTTCCGCAGTTGGATCGTCGTCTCCCGCCGTCATTCGTATCAATGGTTTGCTTAGCGGCTGTGGAATCATCGATATCAAGGCAGACAAGACTATCATAGGTGTTGGCTCTAATAGGTAGGCCTCAACTTGCTCCCATTAAGCACCTCGTGCGCGCACTGATGGTGGTGTGATATGCAGTGGCTTGACCAACGGTGGATTTCGCATCCGCAGAGTCAGTAATGTTATTATCAGGTAAGTTATTGGAATCAACGCGTACTTTGTGGACCTCATTGGCAACGCACCATGTCAAGGAACGTCAAATTCCATGTTGCTCCGCCCGTGAGTTCAAACCATTCAATCCCTCGAACTCGATGGTGACCGTCATCCTTAGAAAGGTGATTTATTGGCTCTCGACCAAGGCACCCGTGTCTGGATCGACCAGTGCGTTCTCTACCTCGCACCGATGTCCACGAATCCTAATGGCACTCGGATGTAGTTGCGAGTTCAGTTCTATTGGCATGGTCGGTGGAAAGGACGACTACGATGGTCTCCTTGATATCACCCATGCTTCTGACTTCGTTACAGTATCGTGGTGCAAGGTCAGATAATCCCTCCTCTTTCTTGCTAATGCTTGACGCCTCTCATCTCTTCTGTTGTGTGACTTGCAGTTCAGCGACCACTGGAAAGGCAGTCTAATCGGTCACTCCGACAACAACGCCTCGGAAGATACGGGCAAACTTCGCGTACGTTAAATCCTTTGTAAGAGTCAGCGTGACGAGTCTAAATAGGTTAAACAGATCACATATCACCATAACCAGTGGAACAACGTCTGTTCTGCTCTCATATATTGAGTACTCACGATTTGACAATGATTTGTAGGTGAACTCCCGCACTCCTTCGCTTCGTTTTGGTACTCGTAAGTACCCATGTCACATCTTCTTTCCCGCGCACCTGTCTCACTATTTTTCGAAGTCCATGTTTTCAACAGTGTCTACACCAACGTCCCAACCAGTGGTTAGTATCTAAACGTAACACAACCTTTTCATCCCACTCATCGTGTCCAAGGTGTCAACTCTCGTATGGGTGCCCAAGCCCTTGTTGAGAACACCATCTTCAACAGTCAGTGAACACTTCCGTACTAGCGTGGCCGCTGATCCAAACTTTGGACATAGACGTCAACCTAGCCATTGTTACGGACCTCGATTCGGACTTGGAAGGTAACGATCACATCTTTACTCAAAAGCCGATGCTGAATAAAGTATCCGCAGGGCACGCTGTGTCGCGCAACAATGTCTTCTCCGGTAGCTCGACTACCCGCATAACTCAGACCGGTTCTTTGAGTCCCCCTTACTCATACTCGTACGTGCAGATCTATCTGGCTGATAAGTTAGCTCGCTGACTCCATCACCTCTTCTGTCGCTCGGTTCAGCCTTGACTCCACTTCTAACCTTGCCTCGATCGTTTCTAGCGGTGCTGGTGTTGGAAAGATCTCTATTTGAAAGGAGTACAAGAGTTGTGTTTATCTACAACTTTGTCACTTTGAGTTTATCGTTGGCTACACTAGTCAATGAATCCAAGTCTGGCCCAGTTTCAAGATGACAGTATTCGGTATAAATCCTCCTTTGATGAACCGAACTACGGCCTTAGCATCAAATTTATTTGATCTTCCCTCGCATTACCGGGAGCTTGAGTAAAGGGTATCAAGTATGTGCCTGTCAAATCTACTACGTCTAAGTATGTTCGCTCGGTGTTGTTGCCGAGTTCCAATGCCACTGCATTCCCCTGATGTGGTCACAGGAGCCCAGGACGATGGTTGAGCATTCTTAGGTCTATGTCTCATTATAAAAGACGAGTACATATCTAAGTATTTTCAGACTACACTTAAGTACATATTTGTGAGTCTCTGAAATTCGAGGGCACGCGCCTTCACGTTGAGGTTCTGATGCGACCTTCCGTGGCACTTCGGTGGCACTCCAATGGACAGGCCGGTGCCAGTACACATGCCTGCGAGATATGTAAGGGGTTCACTAAGCAGAATTTATGTCCTAGTAAAGAAGACGTCTTTTTCTACGCGGATCTTCGATGTTGGACGTCTTCAAGTGTGCCCACAAAAAGTCCGAACTTCCTGGCCCCTGTAGCTCCTGAGAAATAAGCGCGTGTTGCTAAATATAACGCAACGCCCGGCTTACCAACCAGAAATCCCTTCGTTTGCGCAATCGCCTCCCTCAATTGCGAATGGCTTCCTGTCGCGACGCGGAAGGATGGCAGTTCGTTTCTCGAATACGCACTTTTGATACGACACCATGCTTTGAAGAAGGCATCATAAACTCCTCGATTCTCGTCGCGTTCTTGATCATCGCAGTGCTTCGCGTTCTCGAATTGTCGTTCACCGATGCGAAAGCTCGAGACTTCAAAAGTAGAACTATTCTTTATGCGAAACTGGTGCGTCATTGGGTCCCTGACCAGAAACTGCAATCAGTGACTGAGCCAAATTTGGATGTAGGCTCTGCTCGCCGCCGCGGTTTCGACCAGTATTACGAATCTTGCCCTAATTTTGCACTTCAAAGAGACGGTTCCTGTCTTGCAGCATTACATCTTGGAACCCATAACCCTTGTTTCGGCGGGTGCGTTAACCTGGTTCAATCACACCCGAACTCGGCGTTCGTCTTCGGCCCTTCTTCTCTTCTGGCCTCTCTACTTGACGGCACAATTCGTTTGGACGCGTACCATCTTTCTTGAGGACGACTTCGATCATCTCAGACGCTTGGTCATTCTGAAATGGACTGTTGCGGGCTTGGGCGCAGTCGCGTTCATCCTGGAATGCTATGGTCCAGAGCTGGATCAGGTCGAGGGAGGTGACTTTGTAGAGTCGCCTCTTCTGACTGCGAATATATACAGCCAATGGGTGAGTTATTACCCAGCATCATGCGAAATCACAATCTTACGCCGATCACAGGCATTCTCTTGGATGACGCCATTGATGAAGAAGGGTGCCTCGCAGTTCATCACGGAACACGATCTGCCATCACTGCCTCCCCAAGATACCGCCGCCAATTTGGGACACAAGCTGAAAGACGCGCTAGGTCATACCTCCTCCCTTTGGGTCGCGTTGTTCCGCTCGTATGGCAGCGAATACATGTTCGCGCTTGTGCTCAAGATTGGGCAAGACTCACTAGCATTCATTCAACCGCAATTATTGCGGTTGCTTCTGGCATACATCAGCAACTATCAAGATACGCGCTCTGAACCTGGATTCGGGCCTCGAGACACTCCCGCACAGGGATTCGCGTATGCATTCTTGATGTTTGCAGCTTCAATGATGCAAACAGTCACTCTAAACCAGGCAAGTGGAGTATCCCAATTTCTTTCGCTGCTTACCAACCTTGTATCTTCAGTACTTCCAACGCTGCTTTGAAACGGGCATGCGAGTGCGCGCTGGTCTAGTCACAGTTATCTATTCGAAGGCTCTTGTCCTCTCGAATGAGGAGCGCGGGAGAGCCACAGGCGACATCGTCAACCTGATGTCTGTCGATGCCACACGTTTGCAAGACTTGTGCACCTACGGTCTCATCGCTATCTCAGGTAAATCACATCTGTTTCTGCCGTAAATACCTGCCTAATGATCTGGTCAGGTCCTTTCCAGGTATATCATCTTCTCATATCCACAAGGGCTACGTGCGCTCACGCCCTGTGTCTAGATCATCCTTGCTTTCATCTCGCTGTACCATCTCCTCGGCTGGGCAGCATTCGTTGGCGTTGCCATCATGATTTTCTCCATCCCGTTGAACACCTGTATGGTTTCTTCACCTCTTACTCAGGCCCACACTGACCCGTGTCCCAAGTCATTGCTAGGATACAAAAGAAAATGCAGGAGGAACAGATGAAGAACCGAGACAAGCGCACAAGACTCATGAGTGAACTCCTCAACAATATCAAGAGGTTCGTTTTGTTCCATACTCGTTCACTTTTCTCAATGTGCCCTCTAGTATCAAACTTTACGCCTGGGAGAATGCATTCATCCGACGAATCCTCCACGTCCGTAATGACCTAGAACTCAAGATGCTCAAGCGCATTGGCTTGACCAATGTCAGTTCTTTGACCTATCTATTACATTACATCTTCTAACAGACTCCAACAGTCACTGAGTACAACCTTGTGGGGTGGAATACCGCTTTTGGTCGCATTCAGCTCGCTGGCCACCGCGGCCGTCACATTAGATAAACCGCTTACTGCTGATGTTATCTTCCCTGCCATTTCTCTATTCATGCTTCTCCAGTTCCCATTGGCCATGGTAAGCCCACCGTTTATCACCGTGCATATCGTGTCGTACTGAATTGCTCCCTTGGCAGTTCTCTCAAGTTACTTCTAACATTATAGAGGCGATTGTATCCGTTCGGCGCTTGACGGACTTCTTAAGTGCCGAAGAACTTCAAAGCGATGCACGCACGATCATCCAGGGTAAAGCGTTGAAGATCGGCGATGAGGTATTGTCAATAAAGGATGCTGAATTTTGGTGGTCAAGAAAGGATTCCGCGCCTGCGTTGGAAAATATCAACCTTACTGTCAGGAAGGGCGAACTTGTTGGTATTCTAGGGCGAGTAGGCGCAGGAAAGGTATGTTCCTCTTCTCCTTCTCAGTTAAGAATCGTCAAGGAACCTTTTCGTAGACTACTCTGCTCTCTGCAATCATCGGCAATGTGACGCGTACCGAAGGCGAAGTCAATATCTTTGGGACCGTTTCCTATGCGCCGCAGAACCCATGGTGAGAGACCTTCTTCTAGTCCTCGGATGACCTTTCCTAAATACATTTGATAGGGTGTTGTCTGCCTCTGTCCGAGAAAATATCTTGTTTTCGCACGAGTATGACGAAACGTTCTACAATATGGTGATCGAGGCTTGTGCTCTTGGACCCGACCTTGCTCTCCTGCCAGACGGCGATATGACCGAGGTTGGTGAGAAGGGTATCACGGTAAGATCATCTCGTTTGTTTTTCCATCCTTACATGAGCTAGACTTTTTGGCACAGCTCAGCGGTGGTCAACGTGCTCGCCTTTCTCTCGCCCGGGCAGTCTATGCCCGTGCCGACCTGTAAGTCCTGCCCGTTTTTCTTTTTACCCATCATTGAATCGCTTCGGGTCATCAGCATCCTGTTAGATGATGTTCTTGCCGCTGTCGACTCTCATGTCGCGAGACATGTCTTCGGTTAGTCACTCACTTTATCTTAATTTAGAAGCGATTAAGCTTGTAATTTCTGTTTAGACCATGTAATCGGCCCTCAAGGCTTATTGGCAACCAAAGCTCGCATTTTGGTCACCAATAGCATATCATTCCTTCGTTATTTCGATCAACTGGCTTTCATTCGTCGCGGTATCATCCTGGAATGTGGTTCCCCAGGCGTATTGATCGCGGACGCGGATGGCGAGATAGGCAAACTTGTGTAAGTTTCTTTGCCTTCGCCCGGTCAACCGTTTATTTAGCCCCGCCTCCGCAGTCGTGGTCACGGCACTTTGTCCAGTGGCAACTCCTCTGGCGCGTCGACGCCTTTCCGCCAAGGGAGTGGAAGTGGTAGCGCCACCCCCAAGGAAGGGTCCTTCAACCAAGATACCTTTAGCGTTGAAGACTATGGTAGTCTCAACGAGAAGTTACGCCATCGCAATAGTTTCACGAAGGCGAAACTAGCCCCTCCACCACCTCCCCGTGCATCCTCTGATGGTATCAGCAAAGAACACTCCGAACAAGGACGCGTAAAACGCGAAGTGTACGCCCAATACGTGGAAGCGGCTACGAAAAGCGGCTTCGTCTTCTATATCATCGCTGTTTTGTTGCAACAGTTGCTCTCCGTCTTTGCCAACTTGACTCTCCGTAGCTGGGGAGAACATAACAGACAGACGGGTAGCAATGAGGGCATGTTCAAGTTCCTTCTTTTCTATGGTGGTTTCTCTTTGTCTTCGACATTGCTTGGCGGCCTCGCCGCTGTCTTGATGCTGGTTCTGTGCACCATTAAGAGTGCACATAAGCTTCATGACTCGGTGCGTTATTTCTCATCTACCCCCTTCACGCTACTCAAGGAGGCTGAAATAGATGTTGTACTCCGTCTTGCGTGCCCCTCTGAGCTTTTTTGAGTTGACTCCCACAGGACGGTAAGTCAGCCTGCTGCCAGCGTCGTTCAGGCCTCTCATTGTGATCCTTCAGAGTTCTAAACCTCTTCTCACGCGACACCTACGTTGTCGACCAAATTCTTGGTAGGGTAAGCGCTCCATCCGTCATTGTCTAAAATTCGTTTCCTCACCGTGTCGTAGATGATAACAAATCTGTGCCGTACTTCGGCTGTCTGCCTATCCATCGTCATCGTGATTGGCGTTAGTTTCCCTCCCTTCTTGTTGGCCGTTCTCCCTCTTGCCTGGTTTTATTCCAGAGTCATGACGTAGGTGGCATCTCCGTTGTTGTGACACATTGATCACCTTTTAATTTTCTAGGTATTACTTAGCAACTTCTCGAGAACTCAAGCGCCTTGACGCTGTTTCCAAATCGCCCATCTTTGCCTGGTTTTCGGAATCACTCGCTGGTGCCGATACCATCAGGGCATTCCTACAGCAGGAAATCTTCAAACAAGCAAATGAACGTCGAATTGACCGCAATCAGATTTGCTACTTGCCCAGCATATCAGTAAATCGTTGGTTGGCCGTGCGACTCGAGTTCGTTGGCGCGATGATCATTCTGTTCGTTGCTCTACTGGCTATGGTAGCTTTGATGACCACGGGCGTGGACGCTGGCCTCGTTGGATTTGTGCTGTCATATGCCGTCAATACGACCTCCTCTTTGGTATGCCGCACCTTTCTTATCTGCTTTGTCGCTCGTTGACGTATCTTCCAGAATTGGGTCGTCCGATCGGCTAGCGAAGTGGAGCAGAATATTGTTAGCGTCGAACGGATGGTTCACTACATTGAATTACCCTCGGAAGGTGCCATGGAGATCCCTGAGAACAAGCCCACGAAAAATTGGCCTTCGGAAGGAGAGGTTGAGTTCAGGTGTGCCTTCTCAGAAAGATCCCCCTTCACAATGATTAATCATCTTCAATAGGGAATATTCAACACGATATCGCCCTGAGCTTGATCTTGTCTTGAAGAAGGTATCGATGACCATAGTAAGCCTCTTTCCATTCCTTCCGTCTTTCAATTCTTACTTGCCTTTAGCGTCCGAAAGAGAAACTCGGTATCTGTGGACGAACCGGCGCTGGGAAATCATCCGTAAGTAACTTTCTACTGAAGCTCGTTGCCCATTAACAAGGCGAGAGACTCACAATTTTATTAGCTACTGCTCGCTCTTTTCCGAATCATTGAGCCGGCCGAAGGTACCATCTTCATCGACGGCGTCGATATTACCACGATTGGGCTCCACGACTGTAAGGTCCATTGTTGATTCCACGGTGACTGTACTCACACCAGATACTCTAGTGCGTTCATCCATCGCTATCGTGCCGCAATCTCCCGACCTTTTTGAAGGAACACTCCGTGACAACATCGACCCGCTAAACGAATATACCGACGCTGACATCTGGCACGCTCTCGCTCAGGTGTGTATCCATTCAATGGCCCTACTCACCCTTCCATACTCATTCATCTCTTTCGATAGTCACATCTCAAGGAATATGCTGAAAGTCAGCCAGAAAAACTGGATGCTCCTGTTAGAGAAGGCGGACTTTCAATGTCATCTGGTCAGCGACAGCTTTTATGCTTCGCGCGTGCTTTACTACGCAAGGTCTGCTTCTTCGATCCCGTCTGGGGATGCTTGTACTGACCTTTGCGATCCATCTGTAGGCGAAGATCCTCGTTCTTGATGAAGGTAAGCGAACTGGTCGAGGCACCTCCAAGTTGACAACCTTATTTCATTCTCAGCGACTTCCGCCGTCGATCTAGACACCGATCGCGCCATCCAAGAAATTATAAGAGGACCCGCCTTCGTTGAGACAACCATCTTCACTATTGCGTACGTGATTTATCCATCGTTGGCATCCCACAGAAATCTCACACTCCTACTTCCTAGACATCGATTAAACACCATTATGGAGTATGACCGCATCCTTGTGCTCAACAACGGTCAAGTAAGCCCTTTACCTCTATCACTCTGCCCCAACCTGAGCTATTAAACAGATCGCTGAGCTTGACTCTCCCGCAAAACTCCTCGAGAATAAGGAGTCCATCTTCTTCTCCCTTGCAGCAGAGGCTGGTTTAGCATAATTTCATTTCGCGGCACCTTGAGTCGGTAACGTTTACGCTTATTATGTCTACTTAAGTGCCCCCGAGTTCAAGGCATAAATGACTTCAAAATAAATTCCATAGCACTTTGCATAGACAGAGACAAAATCTTCATTCCCCGCGTGGTCTTTTACTAGGGGTGTCCATAACTGAAGAAGGGTATCTTGATCTCTTCAAAGAGAGGGAGGGTTCGTCTTCTTCCGAAATGGAGCGAAGCAATGGAGATCTAGTTGGCAACTCCCATATCTCTTCATCGTCGTCGTTTTCCACAGTGATCGATGTCTGAGAATTGATCAACGTAGCGCGGGTCGGGGCTCGCGTCGGAACCTTCGTCCTCGTCAACACCTTCGGCTTCTCAGGAGTCTCCTCAACCAGTGTTCTGCCGAAGTCTCGCATAGACTTCTTAGCAACCTTCGTCTTGTCAACTTGTTTCACGGTTGTAGCCGCCGCCATGTTTTCTTGAGGTTTGGGCTTTGCTTTGAAGACCCTCGACATGCTGACTTCACGGTTGAGAGGTCTTCTCTTGCTTAACCCGACACTGGCTGCGCGTTCTTTCTCTTCTTGTGCCAGCGAGACGGATAGAGACCGTGAGCGTACGCGTGACAGACTACGAGTGGAGGAAGCTTTGATGACTTCGGTTTCACGGATGGTAGACCCAGCTCGTGGCTTGGTAGGCTTGGGTTCCGGAGATGGTGAACGTGATGAATGTGAATCATCGGAAAAGGGGGACGTTCGGAAGAGTTTAGAGCGTAGCAGCTCGCAAAATTCAGGCAATACAGTTTTGAATCTATCCTCGAAGTATGAGTTAAGGGTCCTCATTATGCATGAACGAACGCACTGAGGCTCCACGATACGCTCACAAAAAGCTTGTGTCCAGTCGAGACTGTCCTTTTGAAGGCCGTGATTAGGATCGAGGGATTCAACGAGTTGCCACATGGAAAGTTTGTCCATAAAAGACTCTAATGTGTCTTCTGGCGGTGGAGGGGGCTTGGACTCGTCAGTTTGCTTGCCATGTTTACGCTTCTTCGGAGATACAACTGTGTCTGGCGGAGGGGGAGGCGGCAGGGACAGTTTTAACATGTAGAGCAGAATCTGCACTTGCACTCTACTCCGTCAGTCCCAAAAAAGCTCGACAGTTCGAGAGACATACTCGCGCTGCTCCATCCTCTTCAACCAGTTCCTTTTCCAGTGTTCGGACGCGTCTCCCTCAGGATTCGACGCGTCCTCATCGACCTTCTCGTATCCAAACACATACCACATCATGGCTTCTTCAACCTCCCCCGCTCCCCCATTGTCTGCCATAATCTGCGATAGTTCGACTTGGTACTTGTTGGCTGTGGTTCGAGGAGTCAAAAGAATTGGCTCGAGAAGGGAATGAAGTGGGTGCTGCGATGACGACGACGCGGGTTGTACTCGTTGTAGTGATGGTATAAGAAACTCGAGGGGCATGATAGACTATGATGCAGGGGTATTCAGCAGGACTGAGCGGGAGTCAGAGCGAAACGCGTACTTGGGGTAGCCAAAGATACTGCAAATAATTCCGCACGAGGTACTGATCCGGGGTTTCGTCACGTATATTGATGAACGGAAAGTCCTTTGCGATTGTTTTCTCCTGATTTGCGGTCCACTTGTGAGCGCGCGGCGAGAAAAGATTGTAAAACGAATGTGCGACGATGTAGGACATGGGGCCCTGGGGGCTTAAGCTGAAGCCAGTTGCACCTTCGTTCGCGTCTGGTGGAAGGGATGCGATCCACGTGATGCTAGGCGGCTCAAGCGCTCAAGCGCTCAAGGTTCACTTCAAGTTTATTTCGACTATCTTACTGTGAATACTACACGTCTGCGTTTACCACGCTGACTTCAAGTCAAACATAAGGATCCATCAGGTTCGAGTACAGGAAGGAACAACTCTTTCAAGCGGGTCGCTAACACCCTCATCAACTGCATGTCGCGATGGCAGTTGAAGCATCCCTCCGTGCCGACTCAGTGGAAATTGCAAATGCCTGATACGCTGAGAGGCGACTCGGCGCCTTCGACGTTGCACGAATCCCAGAACCAAAGAAAGCGTCGCTTCATCGCTGGTATAGGTTCTGTTGATAGGCGCAAGTCCGCGTCGTTGTTCATCACTCAGTTTAGCAACGTCTTCCTGCTTCTGCAGAATGAAATTGCATCTCTCTATGCTCAAACACACGAGGTTCGGAAATGAAGCGTTCTCGTCGATGATCTCGAGAACTTGAGGGTGCAGGTGCTCGAGGCCAAGACTTGTGATAGACGAGAAGTATGTGAGTATTACTGGGAAGACTTCGGGTTGGTAGATACAGAGCTTGAGGTGATTGGTCTTGGAGAGATCATACGAGGACAATAAAGTCTCGAAGATGGTGGCTTGCATGCCAGTGTGCGGCCCTGATAGAGAAATGTGAGTGGCGAGTTCATTCTTGGATCGCACTTCGAAGGTGACTTGGCCGTCCCATAAAGTTAGGTCGACCGCATCGATGTCTAGACGCTTGTAGCTGCCGGCATGAGATGCGATGCGATAAACATGGGGTGGTACGGGTTGGGACGCAAATTGTGAAATATATTCAACTTTTGCCGATGAGGGATAGTTGATCAATTCAAAAAACACTGCAGCCGTTGGGTAGGCTGAACAGAATACGATTGAAGACAAGCAAGGTACATCCACGGGGGACATCGGCAGGATAACAAGGGGGTTCTCTACGATGGCAAGGTCGAGGCACAGATGCTGAAGACAAGGGAAGCCACGAAGGACATTGAGCAACGCTGGTAGAGGGATCCGTTTGTCATCTTCAGCATGCCGGTCCGAAACGATTGTTAGGGACACAAGATTTGGACTTGATAGCAAGAGAGACTGGTCGATACCGAGACATGCTACGTGTAGTACACGAAGGGCGGGTAGGTCGGTTGGAAGGTTGATTCGTGGAGTTTCTTGGCGAATGTCATGGTGGCTCCGAAGCCGGAGAGTCTTCAGTGAAGTGAGCTTTGCGGCTTCATGGATAAAAAGATTCAAAATGGGCTGGCGTTTGGGGTCGTCGATGAGGAGATCAATGTCCCCTATTCGAGAAGAGTCAATCTGGGAAAGGAGGCAATGTGAAGGAGAGCGCTCCCGTAGAGAAAGCATTGAAAAGAAGGCTCAAAGACGTTGTATTCGAACGTGCTAGCTTCGTTTCGATAAGTTCTGGAGGTTGCGACAAGTCGATAATATTCCAAAGCTCTGAGGTGTTGATGGCTAGCTGGCGCCAGTGACGACAAACGGATGCGACATTGAAGGGCCATAAAGTATTGTGTCTGGAGCGTTTTGCCTGATAGGCGATGCCCTCTGGGTAGTTTGGATTCAGCTGACTTAGAATGAATACAAAGGAGAGGATTTCGGGGGGTAAAACACTGATCATCGTGGTGGGGAAAACCCACACGCGGATTGGGATTTATCATTTTATAGTTACTCCATATCGATAGGAGAGGTATTTCGGTAAATCCCAAGCAAATAAAAAACCAAACATGCAAGTACGTGGGTGGGTACGTGCAGAAACAAGTACACGAGAATCTTACTCAACAAATCCACCTGCAGCTCGTATCCCATTGGCAAGACGTCGATAATCCTTCAACAACTCTGCCACCTCGGGGACCGAGGTTGGGCCGTGGCGGCATAGAGAGAAATAGGATCTGGATGCCAAGAAGTTCGAATCTCCCAACTAGGAAGTACGTGGATGGCCTCGTGGTACTTACCTTTGATCTTCTCAGGATTTTGGAAGCGAGTTGTAGTGTCTATTCGACTCGGAAACTAACGCACATTGCAGTCAAAACCACCTAGGGCCTGATAAATAGTATGATCTCTAAATTACATATATAGTAAAATGTCATAAGAATACATTCAGCACCAAGACGCCAAAATATTGTCGTCTGGATCATAATACGAGAACACTCCAGGAAGACGGGCTTTCAATACTTCACCCGTCTCCGTGATATCCTTCCAACCACTCTCTTGCTTCATTTGCCCAGCTAGGCTGTTCATTGAGACGATCGCCAACTGGTTTCCAGCCCAAGGTCCACATTGTTCCTTAGATGTCCAAAGAGTCAAGGCCGGAAGAACAGCGTCCAAGTCAAGGTTTTCAGTATCGCGGAAATATTCCTTCTTGTTGATGTTGACCAATACCCTCACGTCGATGGGTTCCTTGTGGCGCTGCCAAAATGTCTGCATGTAGAAATAGCGATGGAAGTCATTGGGACTGTCCACGCCTGACCACCAATCCTCGCCGGGGGGGTTACGCTGACCTTCGACCATCGGAAAGCACGCGCAAGCCAGACCATAGGAGGTTGTGGTATGGGTGCAGTGGACATCACATTCCCAAGACTTGCAGCGAAAGTATGCCAGAATTTCAGAGCCCTCCTGTTCGGCGAGACAGCTTGCCGGAAGATCGGTTACACGGTCACCAAGACAGATCAATCGGTCGCAGACCCAAGGAGAGCTGTTCTGAACGAGACGTTCGCAAATGTGGTCGTATGCAATCTCGAGAAGGCGAGAGTTCGTAATGGCGAACATGATTGCGGTTTCCAGGGACGCGACTTCTTCAAAGATGAGGAGGATTACTTCAGTAGGTATCCGAGTGAGGAGGCCAAGGTCGTCAGGACGGGAACTAGAGGGAGAGCTGGCAAAGGATCGTCCAGTCAATTCGAGTGAGATCTGTGGTCCAAGGGAGGTGATAAACGTACCGCTTGAACATCGAACACCCGTCAACCGCTTCCTTGTAACTTCCTATCTGGGGGACAGTGATCAAGGCCGACGTTGTGCGATCGCGCCGGAAGCACCCAAGAATATCGAGGAAGGCACCCTTCTCCCGCTTCGTGATGTTAATCCTATGGCGGCGTCAGCGGAGGGAAGGTATAGAGCGGAGACGGCCTCACATTCGAAAACTTTGCATGATGATGATGAGGTATTAGTTAGTGAGTGAGAAGAATGTCCGGGTAGACCACAGGGAATTTATAATGACAGTGTATGTGGCCCATTGCCTCGCGGTGGCCCATGCCAAGTTGTGGCCAGATAGATCGTGTGCCCTGAAATAGAAATTTAGAATTGCTGCCATTGTTCGCCCAAACGGTGGAGACTCACCTTTGTTTGAAAGGAACCTAATTTGGACAGCGACGCCAGGCGAAAAACATGCGCTACCGTGTCCAAATGTAGTGAAGATCGTACATACCTACCGATTCGGGTCGAGTGTGATCGACAGTCTTCGATCAGTGGGCGTCACCTAAAGAGGACCAAGAGAGACAAAAAAGGACGGACTAATACAGAGTGGTAAGTATTGGTTTCGAAATGCATATGGACGGACGGGGCACACCACTTCGGCGGGATCCCGTCTTCATGCTTCATGCTGGCGTACCACCTCCAAAATCCTGGCTATGGACTCGGAGATGACGACCCTTCGAATCAAAGGAAACATGGCCACCCACGATTGTTCTGAGAACATCCACCTACTGAATTTTTGCAATGAGATTCGCCTCAATCTTGGTTCAAGTGGTGGTTTCCCAGTCTCTAGCTTAAGTTGATCGTTATTAGCCACGATTATTTTGTCAACATGCAGGATAAGGGAACTAACCACAATAGTCGGTCCTTTGGCGTTCGAATTGTCGCGAAGATTTCGATCATCCCCAGTGCCCGGCTACGCCGTACATCAGATAGCATCCCCATATAGGCTCTGCGGCATTTCAGGGCCTCCGAAGGAAGGTAGTCGGGTCAATGTATCACGGCCTGACACTATGGTGATATATTAGTGAGGTCATTGGAGTTGGCGGTGCGGCGAGTGAAGTCCTTTTTTAGTGAGTCCAATTAAAGATATACGATAGAAAAATGAAATGACCTTGAGATTGGGGAAATAAATATCATCAAGTGGTCCGAGATAGCTAGCGCTCTTGTTCGACCCGGCTTGAGCACTGCAAGTACTTCGTCAAACTCCCTTCGTATGTTAGTGCGCTTGAAACGCCTTGGACCGAAGATTGCAACGATTGTGCATTGGATATCATCAGGCCAAACACCACATCACGGCGAGGGTCAAGATGCGGCTTAGAGGGGAAAGGTGATTCAGCTCTCTGCTGGTAACATCATGGTACTTAGTTCCTGACGGTGGGGCGAGAAGGCACTGTTCAATAATTCGCGAGCGGGGCAGTTATGGCATTCATCTGAATCCCGTACCAGCTGATGTCCTGATACGGACGACCTGGGCTTGACGAATAGCATCAGCATCAACGTTGGTTGTTGATCACGGCCAAAAGAAAGTTTACCGCACGTATCTCCATGTCTTTGTGCGGGGTTTGTGCTGGTTTGCGAGCAAGGCAATGACAACAAACTTAACCTTCAAAATGACGAATAACGAACCCTCGGATGGAGTCGGTCACCCGGTCGCGAGCGATTATGGTGACAAGCGGTGAAATTTCGAAGTAACCGTGGACCGTAGTCTTCATAGCAATGAGAGTCTTTGCTATGGTGTACGCGGGATACTTATTCTTCCGAGCAGTTGAACTGCCATAACTGCGGAGATGAGACCATGAGCAGCCATGAGCTTGGTCTCTGCGGTCATAGCTACGATATAGAAACAGACAAAATTAGACAAAAATTAGAAGCATATCAATGTTTTTGTAATTTGCCATGAACACCAAGTTTGGGAAGACGCTGGGAGGACGCAACTGGTATGCACAGGTTCGGAGGCTGACGGCCGACGCACAACCAAGGACTCATTCTCAAGTTTCGTGGCTGAAAGTTATTAGATCTTCGCAACTCTGGTGCTTTGAACCCCCTTGACCTTTTGGAAGACTTTAGTTAGGTACAACGAGGGAGGGTGCTCAAAAGACGGTACACGTTGTTGGTGTCGAAAGGGATGAATAGGGGCAGTGGATCCCACGCATGTCGTGAGCGGCTGAATCAGAAGGCCCTGTTTGCCACTTGTTTATCCTCTCTCACAGACTCGCACCACCATCACGACCCGTCGACCATGGCCAGTAAAGCCGCTCAGAAGCGCGTATGTCGTTTTGATCAGCATCGGGACTGCTTTGGCTTCATAGAAATTGATTTCTGGTTTGCAGCTCACGAAGGAATACCTCGCAATGCAGAAGGAGTCACCGCCTTTCGTTTGGGCCGCTCCCGATGAGAAGAACATCTTAACTTGTGAGTCATATATCGGTATATCTATTGAAATATACTGAGCGTTGTATAAGGGAACTTCCTCATCGTAAGGAATCTCCGTCGGTTTCGGTCATTACCCCGGCCTCACCAACATATACTTCTTCATAGCGCGGACCTCCAGATTCACCATATGCCGGCGGGGAATACCATGGTGTCCTTCTATTTCCCCCAGAATACCCTTTCAAACCTCCTGGAATCAAGGTATGCCGCTACCACTGCGCGATGATCAATAACTTTGACACCACCGCCTCTGTTCGTTTGCTAGATGTTTACGCCTTCCGGTCGCTTCCAGCCAGACAAAAAGATTTGTTTTTCGATGTCTGATTTCCATCCTGGCACTGTGAGCTACTTGGTTTAGTGGGTCTCTTTGTTTGGGCTGACTTTGCATTTAGTGGAATCCGGCTTGGAGCGTGGCTACCATGTGAGTTCTTCATTCTTCTGCATTAGTCAACCCCGCACTCCGTCCCCAATTATACTCGCCTCCCTTTGTCGTTCTGATTTGTCTTTGGTGCTTACGCTTTCTCACAATCTGCAGATTGACCGGCCTCTTGTCTTTCATGCTGTCGGACGAAATGACGACAGGATCCGTAACGTCTACGGACGCTCACAAACGACTATTTGCGCAGCGGAGTCATGCGTGGAACATGACGCAGAAGCGATATGAGGAAGCATTCCCGGATGTAAGTGTTTCCCTCTCAGAACCGGGTGCTTGATTCATCACCGTACCCCCCGTCTCTCAATGCGGTTCGATTACAACTTGTTGATCGCTCATCATATCCCTCTTGATTGCAGTACTGCCAACTTCGGATGGTTGATCTGCCCAACATGGGCGAGAATGGGCGCGACAAACCCGATCCGGAGGAAATGGCCATCTTTTCCTTCACAGCTGTACCGCCTCCAGCCCCATCTTCCACATCAAATGTTCCGCAAACCCATAATACCCCCTTGTTCAAACTCAACCCCTCAACGAATCTCACTACACCCTCCCATGCAACTGCGTCATCAGATTCTGTTGCGCGGCCCGTATCTGCGGGTAATGGTTTGGCAAAGACAGACAAATCTGATGGTGAAAGCAACCACGCCAACTTTGCCGCGACATGGGGTCGTGTAATCTGGGAGAAGTGGCGATGGGGCGTCTTGATTGTTCTCGCCGTTGTCGTTTCTCGCTTCTCCGCATCTGCCTAGTCCAATGCCATTCCTTACCTTTTTCTCTTCATCCCGGTCCTTTCCTGCGATCTCACATTTCGTAGATGCGTTACCCCCAAATCTTACACCCCATCATCTATCGTAACTTGGTTTCTTGGCTGCCGTTGGGATGAACTTCCATAGCTTCATGCATACCTCAAACACCATTGCAGGTCCCACCTTCCTTCCCGTTTCATTCCATATTTCTATTCTTCCGTCGCGTTGTAACACCACTATTATTAAATTTACAATGAAACATGGTTCAATGTCCCTCCGAGCTGTCGTCCAATACATCCTTCCATAGTCGCTGTATCGGTTTATCCACACCGCTGATGAATGGTTGCACAAGACCCCACACCTCCTCCGTTACTGCGTCTTTGTCCCTCCCAGCATCAACAATGACCCACTTCCTGTACGGTTCTCCGTTCCTTCCTTCTCCTTCAATACCTTCATTATTGAGCTCTGCACCGATCCTTGCAAAGACCTTTCGGACCTTCTTCTGTATCTCCTCCTTCTCATACCTTTCTTCACCATATCCGCCACGTTCTTTAGCTTTCTCTGGGGTGATATCGAGGAATAAAGTAATATCCGGAGCCGGGAGAGCGATATCGGGCGACCGACACCACGCGTACGAGAGGCCCTTCGATGCGGTGAATGCAATACCGGAAAAAGCGTAACGATCGCACAGGACCAGTGATCCTTCGTTAAGCGTTCGCTCGATAGAAGATCTAGAAATGGATTATTCATCATCAAGAATAAATAAGGAATGAATGGGGGTTGATTGTCAGCGCTATGGAATAGAACAGACACAGACATCGGTTAAGAAGGTACTTAATGTGCTCTAAGCGGGTCGAAGGTTGGCTTATTCTTTCCTGGGAGAAGCCTACCTCCTCCCACACATGTGTCGCCCCGAAAGGGTAGGAAAGAACGGGAGAAAAACGACTTGAAGGAAATACATACGCGAGCTCCCATCGATTTGCAGAGAATAGAAGATGGATAAGATGGTCGTCCAAGTCAGACTCGGACTTGAGATATGAATCAATCATCTGTCCTATCTTCGTGGTTCTATCTATCTTGGAGTACGTGTTTTTAGCCAACGAGGCTGACATCTAAATGGTTATTGGATGCCACGAACCCACCTGGAAACTTAATGAGTTTAGCCTCGATCTTGGATGCCTCGAGTCGCTCAATCAATGTAGAGCATTGCGTTGTTTTCCCAGACCTATCGAGGCCTTCGATCACGACGAACGCGCCCCGTCTCGATGACATTGGTATTGGAGCGTGTAGAGTCGTGGCAGGAGAGGCTTGATGGTAAGTAGGTCGCCTGGTTCGATGTCCCTGAATAGCTCAATCTTGGATGTATTATGTAAAATCGCCCTCGGCTGGCGACTTGCAAGCAAATCATCACTTGCACCATGCTATGATTCATGGGGCGATGCGTTTCACTCTGTTATGATTAATGAAAAGGCGTCACTGACGCTTAAAGCGGATACGTTGGTTTGTCAGGTACTAATGGTACGACTACTAAATAGCGAGGAGGAAAGCAGAATGTATAAGTTAGGATACAAGGACATGGATCGATTCGAAATCACGACACAGACGGCGATGAGATATTCACGGGGAAATCTCCAATAGTAATTTGGTGCGATACGGCGACGAGAGGCCATCTCTTCGTCCGGAAACTAGGAACGGGACCATATTAATCACCACGATATATGTATTGTGTTGCACACACTCACCCATCATCACCATCATCATTTCGTCGTAAGATAAGGCTTTGCCCGAAATAGACCTTGGAAGGAGGTGTGGCATTGGTGTTCAATGCTGCGCCGTAGCAAGTCAGAAAGCAGCTGGAATTTGTTGGTAATAGATCATAGACGATCGCGTTCTCCTCTTGACAAACCTTGTAGGCTGTGAGTAATCGCAGGGCACGGCCAATCCTCTCCCGGCCCTGGAAGATATTCCGAGGCACTTTGCGGGTAAACAGTCAGTATTAAACATAAACCATGATTGGTTTGATGTGTTACGTACGGGGTTGGGCCAACTGATCTCCCGAAGTAGCATGCACTCGAAAAGAGAAGTATGCATCTGGATGATAAGCCTCAAGGAGGTCGGCACGATTGACATCAAACATTTGCATGTAGCTGACCCTTCATTTCAACGTCAGATGATGAGGCATAAAGACATGAAACGAACCTCTCGAGAAACTTCAGACTCAGTTCCTCCATTTCAGAGTCCTCTTCAGACACGCCGATGTCTGCAAGTGTTCGGCAATCTGGGGTGCTACTCAGAGAGGCTTCGGTAGCATTCTCAGTCCCATCCACGACGGGAACGACAGATGTCAAGTGTTCAGGTGCATTCGCTGGATCTGTCCGCGAAGGTGGAGCTGTACTCCGATCGAGAATCTCGCGTCGCTCATCTCCTGGGTCTGTCAAGCTAATTTGGCTGCTGGATGGAACTAGAGGCCCAGTATCAGGTTCTAAGGTATCAGACCACACTGGATATCGGCATGTCCTGTAGATGCTCCCATTAGAGGGGCCCCCGAGACAACACGGACTCCGATCACATACCATTCAATGACCATTCCATCTTCCCTTATTTGAATTAGTTTATGGTTTCATGTATATCAGTCAAATTCAAGGCCCACCTCGTTAACCATTTAGTAGGCCGAACGCCTTTCTCTTCCAGCTTGGTAATTTCGCTACGTGCCCATTTAGCTCTGTTCGCCTTGTAGAGCGGATTGAGTTTCCGACAGTCATCTGGAAGGGGAGCATAACGGGCGCATCCACTGGTGATCAGGCGCCTATGGGAGGTACGATGAGGAGAAGGGCTTCGAGGTTCTCGCTTAATGATCGAGTCTTGTTTCTGATCGCGTTGGAGGTTCTGGGAATGAAGGTTGGGTGAAGGGCTCCTCTCTTCGACTTTAATCTTGCTATTCCGTTGGGGTTCCTGGCTCCCCAAGGGCGAAGGATTCATATCCGAAGAAAGGCGAGATAGCCTTTCTTCGTCGAACTTTCTACGCTTTAGGGGAGGTTGCGAAGCGTAGTTCGATGAGGATGGCTGAGTGTATTGATCGCGATGTTTCGGCGATGAGTTCGAGCCGTAATGCTCATTTGCTCCGTGGGTAGCTGGATCCCTCTTTCGATTTTCAATGGGAAGGTGAGACGGACCTGCTTCGGGCTGCTGTTGATGGCGAGGAGACGCGGTGCGGTAGGGTCGACTTGACTGAGCTTTGGCTATTGCGAGTCCATGAGTTACACAAAGAACGCAAGTACAATTGAGAAGGATTCATACATACGTGACTTTGCATCATCCAAGCTCACAGGGCGATTAAAGTCTGCTTTCGGCCTATCAAGAACCGGGAGCCTCGCAGAACCACCGACACGAAAGTTCCATGTAGTCGAAGGAGCAGCGTCATTCTCTCTCCGAGGAGTGAAGAAGCCTCTTCCCCTGCCTCTCGTCCCAAAAGACCGAGGATGTTGGTATCGCTGCGGCGCGGTGACGACCCGGATGCTTGGAGGAACAGTTACGCGTCGTTTATCTATTGTTTCATTAGGCTGCGCATCTTCTTCATGACGCGTAGGTCGAGGCGCAAGTCCAAACCCACGACCGCGACCACGACCATGACCACGGTGAAACCTATCGCCACCATTGAGCATCACAAACGATAAACCACGGCGCGTGTGTCGACAGTCGTGGCGATTAAAGGTAAAGCGTCAACACGTCGACGTGAGCTAGAAGTGCATCGTAAATGGATCCGAGAGAGCGTCGATGCTAAATGAACGGGAGCAGGGTTCACATTCACACGATGACTGAAGTCTACGGTGCACACGACGAAGTAGTTTCGACTCTAGAGTCCAAGGTCGAGTTCAATTTAAACTACGTAGCATAGAACACACACCACCTGGCGCCTGAAAAGCGACCAAGGAGGAGCCATGTATGATAATCAACATATACTGACATAGATTACCTTCGAAAAAGCGCAGCGTTCTACACTACCTAGTGAAATAAAAAGTGGACGAACACGACAAACAAAACCGATCATAGCATAGACGATAACGAGATATAGTAACACCTAGGATGGAGGGGGGAGGATAGAGGGGACGGGGGAGGTCTAAGGCGGGGCGGCAATCATATAAGTATATGAGAAAGTGAGGGAAGGATGAGAGGGGAGGGAGGTCGACGGCGGAAAAAAGGTGATTAACAAGTGAAGAAAAGAACACGGTAGATATTGATTAAATATGAACTTTGCAATATAGATGGGAAGGGATGGGAGTGCAATGGTGTGTGTTGCGTGGGGTAGGTGCGAAGACAAATGGCTTCGCGTGGTATCAAGAGAATATTACAAGACACTGTTATAAACAGAATAAAAAAGATGGCAAAATACAAGAAGCAAGAGTGAAAAAGGATTCAAGCTCCAAAACAGAGGAAGGAGATAATGGTCTACCCGCCGTGACGCGTAAACCTTTTCGGTATATAGCGGCTGGCGAGGAAGACGATTTACTCCCTAGGTGCGGCTGTAGGCTCCGTCGGCCACACACTTTCCCTTGACCGGTCGCGGGGCGCCGCTGCAGCACGAGCTAAAGGAACAACAGCAGCCTGGGTAGGCTGAGGAGCTTGTGGTACAGGTTGAGGCGAAGGCGATGGTTGTTGCGCTTCTTGAGTTTGCGGGGACGCCTGTTGAGGCGGAGGAGATCCACTAGGCGAACCCTTCATATCCTGCATTCCTTTCTGCACGGTCTTCATCATCTTCTCCGTCTTCACGACCATGTCTTCGAAGAGCTTCTTGTAAGCCTCCAGCTCATTGTAGTGCTTCACCAAGTCTTGTTGGGTAAGGGGACCACCAAGGAAGGGAGTAAGGAACGGAGGCTCGACTCCTGGAGGGAACATCAGATGGTGCGGAGGAGGGGGTAAGAAACCACCAAGATGGATAGCACCGGTGGGGGGACCCATGGGAGAATGCGTCCGACTGGGGGCAGCGGAACCCGACCTAATGAAGCTCGACGGAGGAGCAAAAGGTGTCAGGAAAGGTCGGTTAGGGTCGCCACTAAGACCTGGTAATGGTGGCAAATCCAAACCCATAAGATGGGGCGAACCCGCATATCCAGAACCAGAACCCGGACGCTGCAGGTGGGCGAAACGCGGGTCACTTGGTGGCGAACCTCCTTCAATCCAACCTCCATCCTTGGGCTTCTTCCTCCTTGAATCACGTTCGCGGTCTCTATCGCTTTCCCGAGTCTCCTCCTCGGTACCTTCCATCGCTACATCGTCGTCTTCCCTTGACTTATCATTCGCAGTGGTGCGACTCTTCCTGCCGCGACGTTTCTTGGGTGGTTCCAAAGCGTCTGCGTCGCTTTCTTCTCCAGCGGTTCCGGGAGCGCTGCCTCCAGCGAAGCGGCCCAAAGAGACGAGACCTTCTGCAGCTGCTTGGTCTGTCATTCGAGTTATCGGGCCAGAATGTCCTCCCATACCAGGCGCAGCGGGAACTCTTTTCCTCCGCTTAATAACCGTCTTTTTCATAGTCCCAGGACGATGAGTCCCGTGCAACTTGTAGTAAAGTCCTAGGAACCAAGAATATGAGCCGTGGACCCTTGGTGGAAGAAAAGAGAGAGGAAAAGGAAGGAACGGCACTCCCAAGCGCGGCTATAAACATACACCCTACTCCGCGTGAAACAAGGAACAGAAGACTTGAACCGCAGGAGGAGCAGGGTGCGCCAAAATCAACATTGAGAGAGAAGAAACAACCGTGAGAGATAAGATTGATAAGACAACTAGGGTCCTCGTGCAATAATCAGATTAGATGAGTGACCCTTGTTGCCACCGTCACACGTACGTTTGACGATGGGAACGGAAGCAAATGGAAGTTAAAACCCGAGCAAATGGGGTGGAAAAAAGCATATGCCAATCACAGCAAGAGAAGAAGTATCCTCCGTCGGGCGAGGAGGGTCGGGCGAAGCAAGAAATGGAAACAAGCGAAAAAAGCAAGCCGAACACAACACTCACCGCACGCATTGCAAATGTTGTTTCCAACATCATCCCGACGCCACAATGGAGTGGTGCTCGTTGCGCAATTGAAACAGCTCAAAGCGCCGACCGCTGCACGGGCTTTCTTGCCCCCTGGGCCGCCGCTCTGTTGACTAGCATCGGGGCTACCAGGTGCTTCTGGTGACGAAGCTTCCGGATGGCTCGGCGAAGCCGGTGCTTGAAGTGATTCTAGGCCAACCGTCGTGCTGGCAGGAACCTGGTCACCACCTTGACCCTCCTGGGCTTCCATTTCGAGACGAGCGTTGACAGCCAACGTGTTATTATACGTTGGACACCCATTGCACGCCGATGACCCTCCAGTACCATCGCATCGCCCATCACCGGGACACGTCCCGCCAGGATGGTTCGACTTGCCATTGGCCTGAGGAGATGATGACTTCGCGCTAGCGACACTCGCTAACGTCTGAGCATGAGTGACAGGTTTATTAGCCGGTTGACTGGCTGGTGCCGATGGTGGAGGCGTGCGTCCGAGGGGAGATGGACGAGGCATGCGTCGTGATTTTTGGTAAAGACCTGAATAGAAAAGAGTATGTAAATATCGGCGAGGACCAGCCTTGAAGGGGAAGGAAAGGATAGGGCAAGGAAGAGCGAGAGACTGGTGTCAAAGACACCCATGGACAAGGCATGATCAGCCAGGACATGCACTCAGGCTCAAGCACGCGGTTTACATCAAGATATGGGACAAAGACGAGATAGAATGAACGCAGTGTCGCAATGATTGAAAGACACCATAACGCAAGGATGACACGTTCAGAAAGTGGTCCGACGATAGAAAGAAGATATCCACAGGCCTAGCGGACATTGTATACATCAATGAGATGATGAGATGCACGTAGAGCACGCCGTAACGGCGTCCATCTTGCGTGTTTAGGGACAGTTGCACACACGTGTACGGAGAGAAAGAAAAGATAACGAACATGATCGTGTTTGGAGAAGAACGAAACGCGAGCGAGGCTTAAGGAAAAGAGGTTTGAAGGGGGGCAAAGGACGTTGATCGACGCACCACAGGCATTGCAAAGGGGATTCCCGTCAGCATCTCTACGCCAGAGAGGGGTATCCATGACACCGCAGTTGAGGCAAGGCCCTCGAGCGGACTTGTCCTTTTCCGGGGTAATCAGGCTGGGGTCAATCTGGTCGGAGGAGACTTTTGAGGGGGTCGACGAGATGGTCAGCTCGAGCTGCTGGTTCTCGAGCTGGTGTGTGAGAAGGGGGGATTGCGGGGCCGGGGAAACGGGGTCGTTGCTGGCGCGTAGATGATCTGAGGGGCCGTTTTGTGAGAACTGGGACAAGCGGGCCATCTGGGACATGGCCGGGTTGTGCATGTTCATCGCTGGGGGTTCCAAGACTACGGGGGACATGGTGGAGGCGAGTTTTGCAGGAAACGGAGGGGCAACACGAAATGAATGGGTTGCTGATAAGATAAAGAGGCAGATGGGTGGTGGTGGTACGAGGAGGAGAAGGGGGGACTTGGAAATGATGAGTAAAAGGAAAAGGCAAATGTGAGACAAGATAACAGAACTCGGCCAAATATTTATATCCCATCCAATCGCCGACCGTTCATTTGCTCATCGCCAAACGCCGCACCCATATCTATCTCCCACGGTACATTAGCTAAGTCCTTCCGCCCATGGCCTCAGCGCGCCAGCATCAACCTCGACCTCGGCGCCCTATTCTCGACCCAGCGGCCAGTTCATCGTTGGATTTATCTCATCCAAGCGCTATGTGCTGGAGAAAAAACGATCCCCCGAAATCGGGGGCCCCCCTCTACCTGCAGGGGCGTCAATAGCAATCCCTGAGAGACCTGCCGCAAACAACCAGCCAGCACCACGTTACCATAACCCCTACAACCTCAAAAAAATTCCTGTAGCGTATCATCGCACGCTCACCAGAAAAATTTTATCTGCTTCCGTCGGTGCTAAACGCGGAAGATAAACCTATGTCCCTACTGAAACATCCAAATCATGATCCTGTACATAAACTTGTTGATATCCCAGGCTTGTCATGCCCGTTAGGCGTCTCCGATCTTTTCCTCGGCTAGATAACTCGGCTGCTCCCACAATCATACTGCTTCTCCGTGTTTTCTCTCTGACAGGAGGACAGTCGTCTTGCCGTTCTGTCTTGGTCTAGCGACTTTCTGTATACTTTGTCCATACCAAGCAAAACGTTAGGCACCGCCTTTTCGTCAGATGATCTTATCAGATAGCCATGCTCCATGCATCAATCTCTATCACCTTGGCGCCCTCGATGCTCCCCTGAATTATTGGCTGCGGAATTTACCATTTACCCAATCCAACAACCACGAAGATCCATCCAGGACAGCGACACGTCACTTTTTTCCTGCGTTGCAAGCATGTTTACGTAGTTTTCCGCCTGAAGACACTTGCACTGATCGTGGGAAACCTTCCATCTAGGGCAAGTGTGTGGGTGCGAGAGCCGATAGGAGTCAGGAGCTCATTCCCCTATCCTAGAATTTGGTCATGGCACCAATCTGGTCTGCCTGATCGCGTTCCTACTCGTACAGTAGCTCCTGGGAGACTGGGGTTGCGACTTGGTTGCACCAGATTGACCATATTTCTTGGAGTGTCATTGTTGGATTTCTTGATCATTTGATTACATAATTCAAATTTCACACCTCCAATCGGGATGTCGATGAGGCCAGAAGAGAGGAGAATGAGCATGAGGCATGGATAGACATTTTCAGCTGCTGGGGTTGGCATCCTATGCATGGGTACATAATTGGGACACGGAAAGAAGCGTGGAAGGAGGCACTTCGATGTAATGGTTATGTGTGTATGTTGACATCAAATCCTCGACTTCAAGCCTCCGTCGTAGCTTTGGTCCGCTTCTTCGCTACGGTGTTCTCTCTAGATGAAATGAAAACAAGCATCAGAATCGCGGAATATTCTATCGAAGCGATGGACGAGAGAGACGAACCGGAATCCGTTTTTGAATCTCCTTGAGACATCCTTCAAGTATCTCATACGACCAGTTCCGGTGGTCTTTCTGCGCTTAGCTTTCTGTCCCCACTCATACGAGCGCAACTTGGCGGAGGGATAGCCGCATTGACCGCAAGCTAGTCGAGCACTGATCAGCCCTTGAACACTAAGATAACACAGATATCATCATACTTTTGTGTTGTCTGTGGAAGGCACGGTTGCCGCAGCGACGGCACAGAGTGTGCGATTTGGTGTGTCTCTTACTGCATAGGGAATTCCATTCATTAGAAACGTGAATTCTGTAGTATGTGTAGAAGGGAACTCACCCGAAGGACGATGTTCCTATTCATCGAGGGCGAAGAAGGGGAGGTCACGATGAGTGATCTGGGACGAAACAGATTGACGGGCTTTTGTGAGACTAACCTTTCGTCTAGAAACAAAATAAGTCAGTTACTGGATCGAAAGGACATTCAGAAGGAAGATATGGGAGATCCAGCACAAATCCAATGCCCTCGCCCCAGCCATTCCAACTAGCCCGTAGACGACACTCCAAATCACCCAACGACAACATCCACTACCAACCCCTCCGAAAACCTCATCCAAGTTGATCCTCTCCAATCCACCCAATTCTATCCTCCTGGCCACATCCAATCCGTCCAAACAGCATCCCACAGCATCGAAGACACGCTCTCGAGCATAAAAACGGCGTTATGGACACTCACCATCTTGGAGTCTTGAGGTTTGTCGGTGTCGGTGAGGTTTTTGGCGTTTGGGTAGTGTGGTGGACCCTTGCAGTCGGTGCATGGGAAATTCGACACGTGGAGGAAGCGCTTGAGTTAGGCGCTCGATATCATTGACTTTGCTAAGGCCGCCTCATCATTTACCACATCTCTTCGTGAGATTCAATGTTTTTTATCGTTCAAAGTGTCAAGAAACCTGGCGTAACATAAATTCACGACGGAAGCTAGGTCGTGCGACTGAAGACATATTAGAGAACGAAATAACGACACCCCAAACCCACAGATATCCTGGTGGTCGAGCATTTGACCAGCCCTGAGCTTTATATTGGCTTAGCCGGACGTTGTAGACAACGATGAGCACGGCGAGCAACCGGGACGCTCTGCTCCCCGCGACGTCTATAGGACGCGTTCCTCGTACGCCGTCACACGAAAGCCTCACGACACACCCTCTCCTCGCGCCGTCATCTCCCCAGCACGACCCCAACTCTACCCCAACAATCAGCTCCCCATACGTTCCGTACACACCTAGACAACGTGTATCTCCATCATCGACAACTACCGGGACGACGGTCCAATCCCCCGTTGTCACGGCCTCACCACCACATCAACACCAGGGAGATGCGACGAGTAAACTCCAGTTGATGAATCTGAAGGCTGCAGCGCAGAATATGGGGTTGGATACGACGAGTATTGGGTGGTTGATTTTGGATACGTTGGTTGGGGAGGCGGATAATGGACCGGAGTGGAATGAAGTATGGAATGCGATTACGAATGGAAAGGTGTGTATCGGACGGGATGTGTAACTGTGCGTGGCTCTAAGTGACTTTATTGATAGGCTACGCTGTTGCTGCCCACTGAACAAGCGGTTCCCACTATCAAGTGCACACCTGCTTTCGTGAAGGATCACATTGTCTACCGCGAAGAGAAGCCAGGGGATAGGTCGGCTGTGGTCACCTTATCCGGCCTACGAGGATATATAGACGGGTAAATATCTCGTTCATCCCGTCTAGCTTATATCTAACATACGCGAAATATCAGGCAGACTTTAGTATTCCGTTCATCCATCCATCCAACTACAAAGCACTTCCGTGACATTGCATTTCCATCTACACGTTCAACATCTTTCGCCACGCTTCCACCTCTGCCTCATCATCTCGCATTATCTAGTCCAAGTCCTTACCCTTCATTCACCATCTCATCACCTTCATCACCTCTATCTTTACCCCCTCGGGCGTCACTGACCAAACCCCCATTACCTCCTCGTCCCGGCGCTCGCCCAGCTCCAGCATCAGTATCACGACTATCCAACCCCTTCGCGTCTCTCTTCGGCCACAAACAACCGCCCTCACCAAACCCATCCAACCCACCAACACCAACGCCCCCACCCGTCTCCATCGATGGCGACCATGTCTCCGAAATCTCCGCGCTCGCGATCTCACATAAAGTCGTATTCAAGGATATCGGCAAGGAGATTAATAGGGCATTGAGGGCTGAAATCAAGGAGAGCCTTCAGGGGATACCCGCGTCGGCCATTGAACGTGTACACCAGTTTAGTGCGGATTTCTATCCGTTGATTAAGGCGTCGAGGAATCCTTCGCCGAGGAAGGCGAAGAAGGCTCCGCAAGTTGTTGTGGAGGGGACACCACCTGGGGCGTCGCCGTCTTCGTCTTCTATGTTGGTGGTGAATCCGATACAGGAGACACCGGAGGATCTGTGTGAGAGGTTTCAGGATTTTTATGCTTCGTTGGAGGAGGATTTGAGAGGTGGGAGTACGCCGTTTTTGAGTCGGAAGAGGGAGGATCAGAGTCAGAGTCAGGGTGTGCCTGAAGCGATGCCTCAGAAGGTGGATAGTGAGGCTAAGGTCATGGAGATTATGGAGACTGTTGAGAGGACGATTTGTTCGTTGTTCTATGATAGGTCAGTTCAAGTTTCTGTTCTCCGTAAAACGATGATGACCGTGTTGTGTCGACGTTGTGCATATTTTTAGGATATTCATGCAGCCTACGTCGGATGATGCTTCGCATGATGAAGCTCTTTCCGGGCGTGTTGCTGCGCTGAATATGTTGGATCTTGGCTTGGAACATCTTGATATCGTTGTTGGTGATATGTCCACCGAGTTGAATCTAGTCGTCAAAGCCTGCGGCGAAAGTAAGTGCCCAAGGACGGATATATCTTGTTTCAGCATGTTTATGACTTTTTCTAGCTCTTACACAGCTTGATGTGGCGTGTCGGTCACCTGGGGATAAAGCTGCTGTCCTCGTTGCGGCTCATAAAATTGTCGTAGGTGAGTACATTCACGTTTTACATCTCCCTCTGGTTTAATCAGTCAAATAGACGGCCTTTCTAGACTACCTCCAATACGGTTAAAATCACAAGAGGAAGCCAAAGTTGCCTCGGCTCTCCCTACGCCAATAACCGAGAAACCAATCACTGGGCTACCAGTGACTGATTCGCCTTTACCCTTGGTGCAAGAACCCTCCTCAACTCTTACAACACCGACACCTGGAGCGCAGGAGTCAGCGGCAGCTGAAAAGTCGCCAAAGATCATCCTGTCTGATGCCGATGCGCCCTCTGGAGCGGAGGATAAGGAAGTGTTGGAGGACGCGCCGGCATCGAGTACCGTAGTTGCTGATGGCGCCACTCCCCAACCATCGTTACCTCCATCACCTCCAAAGATGGACGAACCCGCCCGCCTATCGTTCTCCCCCGAGCCACGCAAAGCACCAACTCCCGTATCTGGAGACGTCCTGCTCCCCATGATAATTTTCTCCGTCGTCAAAGCAAACCCCCCACACCTCGTCTCTCATTTACTTTTCACACAAAGATTTAGGAATCAATCGATCGGTGGGGAAGAAAGCTATTGCTTGATTAATCTGTTGGCTGTTGCTGAGTTTTTGGAGAATGTGGATCTTGCTGCGTTGGGATTGAGTGATACAAATAAGGTCATGAGGTTTGTGGTTTCTTCCTTTACAAACGAGACCCGGCATTGATTGGAATGATAGCACTGCGGACTTGACGCCCTTGCCTGTTCCGAGGAGCCCATCTGTCTTAACTCCTCCCACACCAGAAGTAGCTATCGCACGCCTCGAAGAAATTCGCGGAAAAGTCGGGCAAAGCGTCGACGCTGCGAATAAAGTGATCACTGGCGTCGTAGATTCCTCATTTACCATTCTTCGGTCTATCATCACCAATAACCCGAATAGCCCTCTCAACCCATCACCTATCAACGCCATTCCTTCGCCTATCGACGAAGCTCATGCAGGTGGTAGAGCAGGATTTGGGTTGTTGCGGAGACAGAGTAGTGGTTTCTCCCTTGCGAGTATTGCGGCATCTTTGCCGATTCCTGGAGCGAGGAGTAAGTTGGCACAGGAAGAGAATGGACAACCATTGCTACCTGTTTCGAGGCCTGCATCTGTCAAGTCTGCTCGGCAGACGGACGACGAGTCTTCGTCAGTTACGGATGATACTGGAGATGATTCCGGTGAAGATGAAGACGACGATGGCGAGGAAGGAGATGGAGAGCCGATCCTTATGGGTGGTGGGAGCTTGAAGAAGGAGTTCGATGCGAGGAGTATAAGGAGCTTTGAGAGTATGATGAGTGAGAGGCAGAAGAATGGACGGAGTAGAAGTGGGACAGGGAGGAAGAGCTTGACCGATAGGTTGGCTTCTGTGTCTGGTATGGGGTCGCTGAAGGTAGGCGCTATTTTATCACCTTATTTGGCCCTGACTCAATCATTTTCTACGCAGGGATCACCGCCGTCACGACGACCCTCGATACTTCCACCTTCCTATACCAGCGGCTCTCAGCGATTGGAAAGCCCTGTGTACTCTGGACCACCCTCTCCTGCTGGCTCAATCCGACTCGCACCGCCCAATGAGAGATTCATGAGTTGTAGTGAAGGTGATTTGAAGATCTCAGAGGTGGCAGAGTTGTTGAAGGATTATCGACGCCTTGCCAATGGGATACGAGCTGCAGGTGGATTTGTTGAGTAAGATTTCTGTGGAATTCTCACATACCCACCCACGCACCTACATTTGGTTTTCGATTTGCTTGGGATTTCCCGGAATACCTTTCCTATGAGTCAATCAGATCGCTACTAGGAACCTTTCTTCGAATGCTTTTGTAAGGGCCGTGCAAAAACAGTATTTCGGGAAGTGTAATAGAACGACGAAGCCCCTCCACTTACTTCCTAGTTCGGAGATTCTGACTTCTTGGCATCTGGATCCTATTCCTCTCCAAGCCACGACCAACCTCGGTTCCCAGTGCGCAGATTCAGTCAAGCTCTTCAGAGATAGGAGCAAACAAATTCTAGGGAGGCAGAGCGGTAACGAAAATGAGCCTTGTTAATTAAAATTATTCCATGCAGTTCTGTACAACAGTGACTTTGGTTTGCTACAGTAGGTATGTGTTATCCTTGGAAACGCATGAAAGGTATAGATGGATATCCATTGGCAACACCATCCACCACGTTCACATGAGCTATGCAAGCCTGCACAACATTCTGCGAAGGCCCGCAGTCAATGGCAAACGTGTTGGTACCATCGTTAAAGTTGTTGAACATGCAGAACATCCGGTTGCCGTTATTGTCGGTGACGTGCAGGTTGGAAAGGCCAGCGCCAGCACCGCCTGTACAATCTTGATCCCAAGTTGCCAGTCGGAAACCAGCACCAGTTTGACCTGGCGCTGCCCGTGTGATGAAGTGCACTCCATTGCAGGTGGCGCCGTATGGTGGCGCCAGGTCGACATCATAGTAGATTGAAGGAACAGTGGGGCGCCATAAGTCAAAAAAGGTCTGCACAGTGGCTATTAGGAAAGGCAGAATAGATAAATCCCGTTCAAGACACTCACCCCACCGAGAGCTGCGATTTGGAAAACTGGGTCGTTGACAAAGGTGATCGGTTGCCCAGAGTTTGCATCATAATAGAGGATGAATGATCCGCTTTGACCTGCTACATTACAAGGCGGGTGGGCAATCGCTTGCGGCACAAAGTTCTGGTAACAATCATTGGTCAGTAAGTCGACTGGTCCTAAACCCGGATAAGAATTTACCTGCCAAGTCACACCGCCACCTTGAAGGCGATTACGGATCTGAAGGGTCAAAATTGAGAGAAAGCAGTCGCTGGGTCCAGGTGATGCGACTCACAGTCCCATCATGATAAACCGGCCAACATTGAGGGACGGTCGGTATTGGGTTGCCAGGAGGGTTGTTTGCTATTTGATCTTGCAAGATATCATTGATTTGAGCGCGGTAGTAGTCGAGCATGTTGACTCCACGAGAGCTTGAAAATTGACACTCAGTCTCGGCAATCGAGCGTGACAAATATGACGACGTACGTTATACGGTTGGAGTACTGTGACATGAGGTTGCGGAAGTAATTGTTGAATCTGACATCGAGTGGTGGGTACGCAGGTGTGGCGGGCGTGATTAAAGCAAGCGCGTTTTGGATACGAGTGGTCGTAATGACAAGTGCGTTTGCATTCAAAGTGAAGTCTGGATAGGGTTATGTAAGAATTGCGTTGAATCTGCATCGGAGAATATCGAAAGAAAGCACTCACATTGTCCCAACATACCGAATGCGCGGATGAGCATCTCTATTTGGTATCCATTTGCTGATGGATTGAGATCAGCTAGGCCATCAATTGTACCGGACAGCGGGGGGTCGTTCGCGTTTCCTTTCTGGTTATTGGTCACATAGGATTTCGCTGTAAATCACTAGTCAGAATCAAAACCCGATAGGTCACAAAGGCTTCGATGAACCTTTGTTGATGGCTGACACAAAGGACGTCAGTCAGAAATTATCATCTAAGATTCTAGTGAAGACCAACGTTCGTCAACCCAGACACAGTTATCAACCTATTCTGCATCAGATGGGGTTTCCGTTGAAGATCGGAGGGACATACATGGTCGATTGCATTTCTGAGGTGAACATGGGTCGGTTGCCCGTCAGGTTGATTGTAATTCCATAGGTTAGTGGTAAGCCTAGAGACGTCATCAACTACGAGACAGAACGAGAGCATGAGGATGACCTACCACGCGCAGTCGCCTCCGCCTCCTGCTTGCGTGTTGAACTGGTTCTCGATAAAGTCCCTGATGAATCGGAACCTTGGAGCCGAAGTATGTAAGCATACTCAGCTCTATCAAAGTCGCTGGTACTCACTCAAAGACATGCTCCTCTAGTAAGATAAAAGATAATGAGGGAAGGCGTTCGAGTGATGAAGGCAAGGGATTTTTGATACGCACTAACTTTGCCATCGTTGGCTACATGTGTCGCGCCATTCGTGACCTGAATATTTGTATTGGAGTTCGGTGCATTGGGCCCGCCAAGTGGGTCGAGCGTATACCATGTCGCAGCACCCATATTGAAGTCCGTAAACTGGTAAAAGGTGCCACAGTTTCCCAAAGTGATACCTAGAGAAATTGGAGACATAAAGCGATGTCATATATATCCGTGTGAATGATACTAACGTCTAGTTGCTCGTTTGAATAGCTGAGTAGAGCGTTCGGATATATTCTTGTAGTTTCCCAGGTCAAGACTCCGACGAAGCAATTCGGGATCCTCAGGGCCTCCGCCATCATATGGGAGGGTGTAGGGCGGCAGTAGGCTGAAGCAAACGACAGGATCGTCGTCGTCGTCGTCGTCATCGTCATCGTCGTCATCGGGATCATCGGGATCATTATTGCCGCCCCCAGGAGGAGGTGGGGGCGGGACCCAATCAGTTGGGTCTGTCCAGTCGGGAGGAGGTGTTGGTGCAGGAGTTGTAGCGCCCACGACAGAGACCGAAGATGGGATGCTCCCAATGAAAAACAATCCCAGCAAACCAAGCGCAAGAATCCATGAGTCGTTATCATCGTCGTCGTCACCGTCATCCGGAGGTCCGTTGACGGTGACTGGTTGGTCAGTGGCCGTAGGAGCGGCGACAATACTGGTCCACGTGCCCGACACGAAGGTCACTGAAGAAGCCGTGGGAGGAGGTATTGGATTGTAATCTATAGAAAGTTAGCCTTGGGCACCGCGCTTGTAATGAAAGATACACACTGAACGTTGGCGTAACCGCACCCGGTTGGGTAACGTCGGTTGGTACCAATGCGTTGACAGGAGTACCTCCAGGGGCTACTGTGATGGTAGCACCTCCAACAGTAACTGTCACAGTGACTGTGGGGATGGCTATGATAACCGTTGTTGCAGAGCGAATAAAGGTTTGAGAGGTCGCTCCGGATGTAGGCACTGGATTAGGATCTACAAGATGGAGTCAGCGAAGCGAAGATTTGATAGTCATAAAAATGAACACACTCCATGGGACGGCAGTATAAGTAGTAGCTGGGGGCTGATAAGTGATCTAACGGAGAGGCATAAGTAGATTAACTAGCCAGTAGAATAGCAGGACTCACCGTTGGTGGAGCGGAAGGGAAAGATGAGAAATGCAACCAATCATTGAAACTGTTACCAGTCAGTAAATAGGTAAATAAGTTTGAATGTCATTGATCCTGACTTTGTGTATGGGATCGTGGTTCCAGTTGCAGCCCAGGAGAGGATTGGGCTCCAAAATCCGGTGACAACGCCAACATTACTGGTACGGGGATGAGCTCATGCATAAAGAAGAAACAAAGAGGAATTACGCGGGCCAATTCCCAGTGTTGATCAAGGACAGAGTACCGTAGTAAAAGTCGATGTAGTTTTGCTGCGTGATCGGGCTGTCGAAAAAAAGCAAGGTTAATCAGTCAAGGATAGGACGTAGTTGATAGTGACAGTGGACGAACCAGCCATTGGGGTCCCAAGCACAGGAACCAACAATCTCAGCGTAAATCTGATGGAAAGTAACCGACTATTAGCACAATGAAATATTGTCACATAGGAATGAGCCCACATTGTAGTCAAGGTTGCCTTCATCTGCGTTTCCCAAGGAGAACCCCGTCTGACAGTTGACGCTTGATATCAAATCACCAACCTGGATTTGCGGGTGGATTAGTCAAGAAGAGGCCGAATTGTGAGGAACTTACCCCGTAACAAGTAGCTGCTGCGACACATGACTGAATACCCCAGATGTTGTTGCGATTCTAGAGGAAAGGCGTGAGAAAAGGATATGCTTGAGACAGGATGTTCAACGTACACCCCAATTGACAGAGTCGATGCAATTTGCGGCCAAGTTATAACATGATAACTCGACTGAGTTGAGGCATGCCGGAATAGCATCTCTTCTGTCTAAGGAAGTAGTAGTGGGCACTGCGGCTTCTGAGCTTGGTGACGTCGTAATGGGCAGAGACGAAGTCAAGGCAGAGACGGAAGGTGCGAGGGTTGAAGTCGAAAGTGAGATGACCGAAGAGGATGAAGGCGAGCGGCTTGCTGGTGCAGACGAAGACACAGATATCGAACTAGACGAGCTTACGAAGCTAGACAAGCTCGATTCGCTGGAGGACGAGGATGTGCTAATCAATGACGACGACGTAGATCCTGCGCTTTCAGTGACACCAACGGTAGATGCCGCAGCGGCTGGCGTCGAATCATAGACGATACCAGCAGGGGTGGGGGCATTGGCAACCCTTGCATTCCCTTGGTTACGAAAACGTTGAGCTTGAGATGGCGTTCCGGTGAAAAGCAGCCCCCCTGCAAGGAGGACGGTTAGTTGAGAAAGATACATCTTTCTCCTGGCTTTTTCGCCAAAACCATCCCGTCCCTTTTATACGCCACGTTCCAAAATGGTTGGAGGTATCCATTTCCCGAAGGGATACACGTTCCATGTGCACCAGAACATATCGTTATGTCGAAAAGTCACGAAGAACAAAAGATGATTCGATGACTCTGAATGATTCTGAGTAAGTCAATGTAAGTGCCTGAGGACGTTGAAAAGCAACCTCCATATGGGCGCAAGGTTGATCAGACGATCGTCGGTGGATCAGGCACTTCGAGCATGTCGGGAGGCATGGGCACGACGGACGAACGAGCGCTGTTCAATGAACCAATCATATATGTTCAACCATTCTATTCCGTCGTTCTAGCACGGAATAGACGCATTGTTAGATGAAGGCGTTCACTTGGCATCAGCGATCCTGGTCCGATGTCCACCCGAGCCGCATCGGCACCAAAGTTCTATCGGTATGCCAGAATGGCTAGGTTCAGCGACAGAAAAATCGGTACCTGTACTTACCTCCGGGCGTTTTAGCTCTCCTGCAATGACGGATCACGACGTTAGAGAGGGTTAACTGACTCTACCTGACCACATGAGAGGTAATAGTAAGTGATACTGATTGATCACGGATCTTAGGTATGACCGTTGTCGGGGTATGTACTTATGTACTTACGCGCTTCATGATTAGAGCCACTTTTGGCTCCCTCAAGGGGATCAGGGGATAATAAATAGGAGCGTGTGACAAGCGCTCAGATCTACGGTGCATGACGCCATGACTTTGACGGTACCACCACCAGCTTTGCTGCTTCTTGTCCACCTTTACATCCTAGACTACCCTCATGCGAATCGAGCGGAGTATGATGGCGAAGTCTTCAACCCGGCCACTCGCGGTCTACGCGATCGCGTCAAAACCATGGAGGACATCACCCATTTTCTTGTGTCAACAATTGTAGGGAAGAAGGAATCGCGCATAGTGAGCTATCTCTTCATATACGACTTTTCTTAGAGTTAGCTGAAGTCATGAGATTCTCTCATCGTACCCCTGCTCACAACCTGCTGAGAGCACGGCTTTCCGGGTCTCGCTCACTAAATATTTGGAGGGACTTCGAACGCGACATAGGGAAACGAGCAAGGATGAGGAAACGTCAGTTCTGATGTCATCTATGTGGAAGGATACCCTCGTACGCAAGTCCCTACTGGAGGAATGCGCAGGGGATAGGTGGGGTGCTATGCGTTTGTATATTCATCCATCGATGATTGACGCGTACCGTAGATTCGAGCAACTCATCCTATCACTATCGACCCACGCGATTTATCACCGCCTCAAATCCATGAAGTCATTAAACTTGCTGGATAATGACCCAGTGAGTCACTTCACTTGTTGTCGCATGCCTGTTACAGGAATATCTTTCCCCAATTCAGAGTTTGTTGCGATTAGAACCTTCGAAATATGCATTATTGTTGTCGCGCTCTCAAGCTCAACGTAAACACTGGAAACGTCTCGCTATGCTGCTTGCCCAACGTCAGAGCGAACTACATACTCTTCAGGTCCGCAATACATTAAACCGCGACCCTACGCATATCTGACTTGGCGCACAGAGACGGCTTTCGGGGCCCAATAGCACGCGCCCCCAGTCGACGTACGAAAACCTTCCACTTGAGAAAGCTCACGCTTTAGCCCAATCGAAGTATCTCGACCTTAAGCAGGCTTACGGTGTTAGTGGATCTACCTCGTTGCATACACTACTCGACGTGATCGGATTGGAAATACCCTCAATCACTCACGGATCTCCGTCTGCGTCGCTCAAACGGTCCGATCCTCTTGTGCTGATACCCCCACAAGTTGGGTTTTTCTTTCCTTCTATCGTTCGTGCCCAGACTGAACACCCGCCTTCAGGTCGAGGAAGCCGTGCCCTCTCCTTTGCAAGTTTCTGCGGCCTATCATCCCTCGTACTTGTGCAAATTGAAGCAGCATCCCCTTCATTCCGCAGCTCCTAACGTCAACCCGACCCGTGTTGAAGAGACGACTAAATTCTTGATGTCTGGAAAGGCTGCGGATGAGCTTTCAGTTGAAGCTAAACGACACCGCGCCTTAGCAGCAGTCTTGCAATCGTCGAGACGAGTTAATGAGCAACTCAGTGCTGAACTTCAAGTTTTACGTTCCGCCTCGACCATACCTGCCAAGGTGGATATTAATAACCTCTTGCGTCCATCCTTATTCAACGGCCAAGATTTTCTTTCTATCGACGTAGACTTTGAGGTGAATTGATGTTTTCCCTCAGTTTCTATGCTTTGGTCGGGCGTGACTCTGACCCTTACCTCAAACAGACAGAATTTACACCTGCACTTGTCGAGTCGCTATCTATTCAGATATCTGACCCGTCACCAGGAGAACTGGCATCAAGGATAGACCATATACGACGGCGGTTGCTTCCCAATTTCCCAGACATCCCTTCAGACCCCGTCAAGTCTACGTCTCCATCGCCTCCCGATAGGAACTCAATCCACCAAACACAACTCGACGATGAATTTGGGACGGTTCCTGTCGGAGCGGCAAAGCCTTTCCCCTCCCAAATACCTCAGCCAGCCTTGAAAGCCCGAAAATCCATCCGCATGTCTCTTATGCAAAGTCCTAGACGGAAGGCCAGCTGGCACAATCGGAAGGCTAGCGCGCTCGCACTCATCGATGATGTTGGTGACTTATCGCTTTCTGAAACTTTCAACTGCTTATGTCTTTCCGGCTGATAGATTGTGGATACCGTTCAAGACGACTCTGTTTCTTTCGACGAAGATAACCCGCCTCACTTCTCTGTGCTCACTCCTTCTCGGAAGTTACCCCCTGGAACTCCGTTGAATTCGATAAAATCTGATGGGAGAACACTGTTAGGGACGGGCACGGGCACTGTGAGAAGGATGCTTCCGAAGGCCTCGTTTGCGTTTCCGTTATTCGAACCACCATCACCGTCCATGTCGTCCGATTCAAATGAAAGTGATACCGGTCGCGAGCGTCGAGTGTCGGACGGAGGTTCCAGTCAAGAACATTATCACGAAGGTCACAGCATGACCTTGCGAGACATTCTCTTGCAATCCGAGACGGCGACGTACGAATTACTTGGTGAGATGGAACTCTTTGCATGATCAATGGCTTCCTTGTGTGTTGACTTCGTTTCTCTGTAGGCTCTGAGGACATCGACGAAACCCTTGAAGGGTGGGACTGAGCTCAGCATTTACTTTTGACCGAAATTCCCTTTGTAAGTAGATAAAATGATCCTCCTCCTTGCGTGCCACACACTGCTGCGTCGCGTGACAAGTGGAACATCAAAGCCAAATACTTCAAGGGGCTTAATAGGGCGTCTTGAAAGGGATTTTGTTCCATTGTTCCATTGTTCACTGCTTCTTCTTTCCTTTCTCAACTTCCTCAACCTCAGGTCTCGCGAAATGGCTCAGTCTTATCAACCCATTGCTGCCTCCGCCTTCGAAGGACTACTTCTGTCGCTCCCAGGTGGCCTGGCTTTCAGATTAGACGATGTCATCCATCAACGCTCTGCCGATGGTCGCCACTCTCTAAGCATCAGAGCGCTTCGCCACCCAATGCCACATATTCCCGATCCTCTTGTCGTTGCTAAATTCAACTGGGTGACGACTACATCCCACGGTGTGCTTCCGGTCAAACTAGTCCCAGAGGACCAACAATTTCCTGGTATCCTCTATTGTGGTATCATCCGCGTTTCTGAATCCATCTACACGCGTATTGTGGACGGGAACTCGGTCGACGAGGATATGGACGTCGATAAAGTGAAGCCTGTACTCAAGGTTACTGTCTTTGGTGCTCCCTCACCCTTTCGCAAGTTACCAGCGCATAGTGTGAAGGCTTTCATGAAGGCGATATATGATACGTTCAAATGTGGGTAAAGTCATTGATCATCTTGGGTTTGAGGTTTTTAAATTCAGATGGTTCATGAAGGTCACAAATGGGTGTACGAAACCGCAGGTATCGTGCACGGAGACGTCGCTTCGAATAACTTGCTGTATCGCCTGACATGGGAAAGGGGAAATGGTATCTTAGGTGGAGTCCTGGTTCAAAACGACGACGCACTGTCTAAAGACGAGTACACGTACCAAGCGCGAGCGCAGTTCGTCGCATTGGTCAAAGGGGTGGGTTGATGCCGATTTCTCATTGCACATCGCTTGGATGCTGAACTATTGAGTAGCTAGGTCTCGGTGGGGACGCTGTGCGTGAAATTGATGATGCCTTGTTCAAACAAGGCCCTCCGAAGGCCACCATGTAAATCCAATAAGTATGCCAACATAATACTACACGCATCAATGGGAGCTTTGCATGTCGACAGGCTCGCTGTAAGCTCGTACCCAGAGAAGTCCACCACCATCTATACTCGGATCCATAATACACGAAAAATGAGTGCATTCGTTCAACACGGGCTTCTTCTGCAACCATTTCTGCACGTCCCGTACTCGGGGTAATTCTTGCTCCTGGGTTGGCGACCTGCGACCCTTCCTCGTGGGCAATCTCCGTCTCATTTTCCGCTGCCACATATCTACCAGTATTTGCTTCCTTTCGATACTATCTTCCAGGATACTCCTACTCATCCCCTCAATTGCCTCGCCGCTGGACTGTATGGCTTCTTTCCACTCGGACTTGCTCCAGCCCTCCATGTAAATGTCGTGGTTAGTGGCAGCAATCAAATAGTCGCCACCCTTCTCCGAGGCCTTGCCTATCCCCACGCCATCACCCACTTGCACCGCAGCACCCTGAAGGTTCTTCTCAAACAACAGAACAGCCGAAGGCGTGCAGAACACGAGATAGCAGGGCGAAGTATGGAGTTTCGGAACGGTTGAAAGCAACGTGCGTGGTCGGGGAGGCTTCTCATGCGAGAGTAGGATGTTACGGAGGTGTGATGATATCGAGGGGCGAAGACCGAGGAGGAGAAGGAGCTGGTGGATACGGTGCGAGATGGACGATGAGGTTGACAGCATTCTCATGCGGTAATTCAATGATATCGAGAGGCCTTGTCTAGAATCATCTGGTCAGTACATTGGTCTCTCGAGGGCGTTGGTGTATTTACCTGACACCAGTCAACACGCCCGTGTACCCAGCGTAGGTCACAGACCTTCAGTGATTGTCTTAGTTAGCTAATGTGTGAGCTGACGGAAGTAAGATCGTACCTAGCAACAACTTGACCGTTCCTCACATATTCCACACATATAGTGAGTGGTCGCAGCTGTTCCATTTCCCAATCCAAACCACGAAAGTGAACGACACCTTCGGTCTTGCCATCAAATCCGGCGTCGGGGACCCTCACACCACCACTCACGCAGCCAGACATGATGTCCAGAAACGTGTTATACGCGACAACCAAATGTCGTTGTATACCAGTCTCCTCGACAATACCAAGGATCTCCTCAGTCTCCTCCGAAGACGCCACTCGCCGCAGCGCTAGTTTCGCGAGGACCTTGAATAAACGTGGATTAGGCATGTACGACAGAACCTCGTCGTACAATGGTATCAGAGCTTGAAGTTCGCTTCTGAACCTTCTGCATATCTCGCGATGACGCTCTCGTGGAGGCAGGGAAAGATCTATTCTAAATGTTGGAGGCTGGAACGGTCGTCCATCGCCATGCCTAGCATCATTGGATGTAGCTTCCGAGGTAGTCCTCGACGCGCTGCGGGTCACTGGGGCCATGTCGGGAGCAGGATGAGGTTTGGAGAGAAGAAAGACTGGTCTGTGGGCTTTCGGGTCTTGGTGTAGGCCATGAGGAGAATGACCATAGGCGCCCAATGACATCAGGCTTTCTTTCCTTTGTGCCCCTGTTAGCTCCTAAATCCACTACTTGGTCACATGGTACAGAGACGCGCGCTTTCACTCACTAGGCTGCACCGAAGTTTGACCGTGGTATCAATACTTACTAGTACGAGGGGTAGTAACCAAGCTTCAGCCCCGTCGGTCCTCCACATCATACTCGGCCTAGCAGGAAATGAATGAATCTGCTGATTTCCTCGTACGTTGCTCGTATGTGGAAGGCGCGCATCCAAATTGTTTTTCCTGAATCTTATGTCTTATGGATACTCTACTTACGAAGTGACAGAGGAAGCCAGCCGGTCATCGTCGATGCCCTCTTCCTTTGTTCCCTTTGTTTTGCAATCGTTTCTTTTCTCGTTCTTCTTCTTTTGCTCTAGCGCCACGCTGCCGAGGATCAATAACCTCATAGTCGCGCTCGGCCTTCCGAGTCTCTTCGCCATCGTCCTTGGGAAAGTGCAATGCGTGACCCATGAACCCTCTATCATCATCGACTTCGAGCCCCTCCTCCTCAGGACCCTTCGCTTCAGCACTCTCGCCTTCTTCAGTGGGCCGCTCATCGGCAGGCTCATCATCAACCAGCATCGTACTCTGCAACTTCGTTCTGAAGCTGCTCAGCGCGGCGAGGACATTCGATTCGTCTTTCTTCCGTCCGTCTTTGCCTTTCTTCTGGATACCGCGATTCTTAGAATACTTGGCCATCTCTTCCTCCAAGTACGACTTCTTGGGCTTTTTCTTAGCCCGCTCTTCATCACTGTCCTCTCCATCACGCCGTTTAGTCAACTTGCGAATTTCAAGTTCCATCTTCTCGATCTCAGCCTTGCGCGAGTTTCTGCGAGTATCGTGATGAGCACCAACGATAATGAACTGAATCAGTTCACTCACTCGCTGGCTGCTTGTTCTTGAGCATGCTTTTCACGAATTTTCGTGATATCGTCGTCCGTCTTTCTCGACTTCTCAGGCTTTCCAAACAGGAAATTAGTTCGACAATTGGAAACTTAAAGAGTGTCATCCTGACCTTGGATGGCTTAGCTTCGGGTTCTTTTTCCTTTGGTCGAGAACTTTTATTGTGTCGGGCAGGTTCGGATACAAAATCTGGCAACTTTGTCGGAACATCGGGGTTCTCAATCACTAAAGAGATATCGGTCACGAGTTGAGGAGGTGATGTTGTGAACACGTACAATCAGGCCGGGCAATTTGCTTCTTCTTGAATGTGACTGGTTCCTCTTCTTCATCCGCGTCCTCATCCCCACCAAAACTGAGCAGCTTGGTATTCCTAGAGCAAGTGACTCAGTATAAAACCAGATATGGCAAGGTTACGGAAATGGGCTTACTTCTTTGCTCCTTTCCGACGCTCAGCTTCTTCTCTTTCGCGCTGCGCATCTTCACGAGCTCTTTGTTGTGCGCGCTTCTCAGCTGCAGTTATACGTGGAACTATATCATCAAACGGATTGTCAATGATGCGAATCGTTTTGATTTTAGGAGGGCTGTGTGATGCATTAGTATGAAGGGGGATCGCGAAGTCAAAACATGGAACGAAGCACACAGAAGTCAGAACCAAATCAAACTGCTTGATTGAGCGGATAAACTGACTAGACGGGGCGTTCGTTCTCGCCAATTTCTGGGCGGACTGTGAGTGAAGGACAGGTGGAAATGTGAAGAGCCGTGCTCACCCATTTCACCAATTTTCATTACATCTAAATAGATTGGGTTATTTGAGGATATAAACTAGGTGACGGAGAACACACTGAATATTGTATCGCCAATTACCCTGCCGAAGAGCGTGTGCTTCCCGTGCAGTTCGTCGGCCTTGTCTAACGGACCATGAGCAAGCTTGACACGCACAAGTAGCCCAAACGTACCAAGAGTAATGAAGAACTGCGAGTCGTTCGTGTTCTTTGAGCCACTGTTGGCCATCGCGACTATGCCACGGTGGGCGAAGCGTAGGCGAGGATGAATTTCATCTTCAAATGGTTCTGATGGATGGACTAGTAAATCATCTTGAACCGCATGGAAACTTGAACAACGCACCTCCGTAGAACGACTCCCCTCCACCGCCAGTGCCTGTCCGGTCTCCAGTTTGAACCAAGAAGCCTGGCACGATCCTAGCATCGACAATGTTAGTAAATCAACATAAGGAATGCGTCCCCCAAGTACCTGTGAAATATGACACCATCATAGTATCCTACAGGTGGACTCAGGTATGTTTCCACTCGTTCAAGTAGAATGTCGCAAACCTTCCATTGCCAATGCCAGAAAGTTGCGACAGGTTTTCGGTGTTTCCTAAAACAGAGTCAGTGACTTTAAATCGTGACGGAAAGGCTTCAAGGCCTACCTTCGACCATAGTTCTATGTCAATCTCTCCTGCTGTGGTGTCAATTATAACTCTACCGCGGGTTGGGAGTGCCATGTCGTTTCTCGATTGCGGGCGTCGAAGAAGTTGAAGCTGGAGTTGAACGTTGAACGCTGAAGCTTGAAGCTTGAAGCCCGAGGGGGTTGTTGAATCCTAAAGGATGGCTGTGGCTGTGCTCCATACTTATATGATCGGCTCGGACGGTTCACTCTTCAGTTCATCAACTGAACGACTCTAGGTTTCGTTGTTTTGCCCCGAGAAATAACTAATGGCTCTCAAGCTTGCCATCGTCGGCGCGGGGCCTTCGGCCTTCTATACTGCTTCCCGCATACTGGCCTCTGTACCAGACTCTACAAACCTTCGTATCCATATGTACGATCGTCTATGGACTCCCCACGGACTGGTACGATATGGTGTTGCGCCGGACCACCCAGAGGTTAAAGTAAGTGACCAATTTACTGTCATTTTTTCCGACAGTTTGATCAAAGAAAACTATAGAATTGCACACACAAATTTGATGCTACCGCAAAAGACCCAAGATTCAAGTTTTTCGGGAATGTGAACATCGGGATACCAAGTGCTTCAAATATACCGCATGCCCTGAATGTCTCTTTGTCTTCGCTGTCGTCTCATTACTCTCATATACTGTTTTCAAATGGGTGCACCGTTCCTGCATTGCACGAAGCCCTACCTCCTTCAGAATACTCGACCAGTGCACTTTCTTTGGTCCACTGGTACACTCAGCATCCATCGAAGCCCTCGCCGCCCCCACTAGAAAGGTCCTCCCACGTTTCTCTGATAGGGAATGGGAATGTAGCCTTAGACATAGCCCGGATGCTTCTGTCGCCTACAGAGATCCTCCAGGCGTATGATGTTCCCAGCCCCGTTTTAGGTCTCCTGCGACGTTCCGCCGTTAACCATGTGTCAATATTCGCTCGCCGAGGCCCTCTAGAATCTGCCTTTACCACTAAAGAAATCCGAGAACTCATCAATCTACCCAACGCGGCCATGGTTCCACTAGACCCGACGATCTTGGACACAGCTGGTGTCACCCTCACTCGTCAACAATCAAGAATACTACAACTACTCCGCAAGGGATCGAAGCAGCCTCTTGGAACGACCGAGAAAACATGGTCCTTAGATTTCTTCCGCTCACCAACAGGAATCGTCACTCCCCCTGTTGGCTCGTCTTCAAACATGGCCCAACTCAGCCTTGCACACACAAGTGTCGATCCTGTGACGAAACGCGCTGTCGTAACCTCCGAATCTACGACTATACCCACTTCACTCGTCGTCACCTCCATTGGGTTCCAGTCTGAACCGTCAAACCCCTTTTACGACCCCGGTTTGCGACACCTACGCGCCGTCTCAGGGCGTCTCGTCTCATCTCACGGTGATGTCATCCGAAACGCGTATGCCTCTGGGTGGGCTTCGATGGGACCAAAGGGCGTCCTTGCTTCCACCATGATTGATGCTTTCTCCGTGGCTGAGACCATGTTAGCAGATTTTGCGTCGGTAGAGCCGCTTCCTTCCAGTAGTCACGAGGAGCTCCAGCTGAACACATCGCCCGACATTGACCTCGAAAGTATACCAATTGAGGTTGCGCAAGGTCTGCGGGAGGGAAATGTGGTTGGGTATCCTGACTGGCAACGAATTGACGCTGAAGAGATAAAGAGAGGAGAGGCTCTGGGGAAGGAGCGGGAGCGAATGGAGTGGGAAGAGGCTAAAGCCTATCTGTCCTTGTCATCTTAGCCGTTGCATATCTTGTGTCCATGTCAATCACCACTCCAAACTCAACAACGATATCGATCCCATCGAACCACCGATCCCTTATTTTCAAGATTTCGCATCCCATGGGTGAAAGGGTCGGAGTCGCAACTCGGGCCAATGCGACGTCGTTTGATTTGCCTTACGTTGAGAACACTCGTCCACATCATTTGTTGGGCTGTGGCTTTCAGATGCTCAAGCGCTCAACTAGAAACTTTTGACTCCGATGCAATACGCACAAGAAAATGGGTGCCTTGGACACGCACAACATCCTTGTCAGCACCCTTTTCGTTCATTTTTTGGGATAACTTCGATGTTGGTATCCAACGGGATGCATATGGCCAGTGAATTCGCGATTCGAAGCTGGGATCTATGCGATACAGGTAGTGAGCGATGCGCTGAAATTGAGCCAGTGAAGCTGAAGTAATTTCTCTCTTGGGGTGGATAAGGTTCTGATTTCGTCGCAGGAAGGAATACTAGTCTGACGTGCAGGTTTCATGGTCAAACAATCATTGAAAACCGATATGTTACTTCTCTACCCTTTCCTAGACTAAACATATGTGGTAATTGAATCATCTACGGCTCTATCCTTGGAATCGCATGAAAGGAATCGACGCATATCCAAATGGGAAATTATCCAACACATTCATATGGGCAATGCAAGCTTGAATGGCAGCCTGCGAGTGCCCACAGTCAATGGCAAACCTATTAGTCCCATCATTGAAATTGTTGAAGAGGCAGATCATGCGGTTCCCGTTTTGATCAAGAGCGTGCAGATTAGAAAGACCCGGACCAGCCCCACCCATGCAATCTTGATCGAATTCTGCCAGTCTGACACCAGGAGCGGTTGCTCCCAGCGCTCCAAGTGTGATCCAGCGTACCCCATTGCAGATACCAGTGGTACCATAGACTGTTTGAGCAAGGTCGACTTCGTAGTAGATTGAGCCCGAGTTGGGACGCCACATATCAAAGGGGCTCTGGAGATCAATGAGTTTATGCAAAAAGGATGGCAGATGATTGAAGTGCTAACAGCTCCGAGTGCATAAATCTGGGTGGCCGGATTACCCGCGTAGTAAATTGGTTGCCCACTGTTCTGATCATAATAGAGGATAAGCGATCCGGTCTGCCCTGCGGTATTGCATGGCCGATGGAAGATTCCAAGCGGAGCAAAAGCCTAGAGTATGATCAGTCGTTGTTCAGGGAGAGGAGAGCGCTGCGAAATGAATTTACCTGCCCATTCACACCACCACCCTGTAATCTGGCCTGAATCTGTGCAGAAATTTCAACTTCTGTCTGATCCTGTACGCTGAGACGATGCTCACCGTTGCGCTATGATACACAGCCCGGCACTGAGGCACAGTGGGTAACGGACTACCGGGTGGCGTGTTAGTAATTTCATCCTGCAAGATGGCATTCATTCGATTTCGGTAGTAGGCCAGCATATTAACCCCGCGAGACCTAAAATTTTGCTATCAGCGAAGGAAGATACGTCTCGCAGGTGTAATGGCGTACGTGATACGATGGGAGTACTGTCCCATGGTCGTGGAGAAGTAATTGATGAATCTCTGATCCATTGGCGGATAGGCAGGTGAAGTTGGTGTAATATTTGCGAGTATATCTCGGATGCGTGTGGCAGTAATGAGAAGGGCATTCGAATTGTGGTGGAAATCTGGTTGACGTTGTGCTGGTTGAGTTTATAACATTCTTTGCGGGCTTAGCACTGACATTGTCCTAGCACACCCAATGCACGGATCATCATCTCAATTTGGTTTCCTCGCGCTGTTGGGACGAGGCTATTGAGATTGTTGATGTACGTAGCAAGTGGAGGGTCATGGGGCAAGCCTTTGTCATTGTTAGTAACATAGGACTTGGCTACAGAACCACAGAGATTCAGTTGGAGAAATATCAATACTTATAAAAATATATAAAAATATAGACGGACCGTTATTGATGACTAGAGTATGTTCAGAGCGGCGTGTCGGTCAGTCGTGGCTTGGTGGTCAGTGAAAGGCGAGCAACGGACCCTTGTCAACCCATACACAATTGGCAGTCTGCGGTCCATTGTCAATTGGGTGATGCTATTCCAACCGAAGTCCTTGGCTCACATTATCGATGGCACGGAAAATGGCAATCTTTGTGGGCACGCCATCCGGTTGTAGGGCTTCCCACAAGTTGGCTTGAAGCCTAACAATATCACGTGTCAAGAGGATGGATATCGTGAGACAGGCGTAAGGAGACGTCACCATGGACAATCTGCATTTGGCTGCGCGTTGAACTGGTCATTGATGAAGTCCTTGATGAATTGGAACCTAGAAACACGGTGAGCTGCGATGTAAACAGGGGTGGGGGATACAAAGCTCACTCAAAGACATGTTCCTCTTCGACAGATGGTTAGCACTGGGAGGAAGGGAGTATGATTGGGATGGATTAATACGCACTGACTTTGCCATCATTGCTGACATGGGTGGCGCCAAATGTGGTTTGAATAACGGTGTTGGCATTGGGGGGATGAGGACCAGGAGGTGGGTCAAGTGTGTACCAGAGTGCAGCGCCCATATTGAAATCTGTCTGCTCATACTCGATATTCGGACAGTCTCCCAGTGCAATGTCTGGAGTGACAGACGTGTTATTGAAAGTAGGGAAGTGGAAGGAGTGTACTGACGACGCATATATCGTTTCACCAAACGATTAGAGCGAGCCGTATTATTCTTATAGTTTCCTAAGTCGAGTCTCCGACGAAGGTCTTCCTCGGTCGGACCACCATCATATGGGAGGTCGAAAGCAGGCAAATTGAAACAGACTTCAGGTGGTTCGTCGTCGTCGTCGTCTTCATCATCATCATCACCCGGGTCAGGGTCAGGATTGCCACTTCCCGGGGGTGGCGGAGGAGGAACCCAGACAGTTGGATCTGGCCAGTCGGGTGGCGGAGCTGGCGCAGGAGTCGCTGCACCGATGACGCCGACGGACGAGGGTATGCTGCCAAGAAAGAACAAGCCAAGTAATCCAAGTGCAAGGATCCAAGAATCATTCGAGTCATCGTCGTCACCATCATCGGGAGGGCCATCGACAGTGACGGGTTCATCAGAGGAAGTAGGAGCGGCGACAACGCTTGTCCAGGTTCCCGATGTAAATGTAACCGAAGACGCAGTTGCCGGTGGAACGGGATTGTAGTCTATAGAAGGGATTGATCTCGGTGAGGATGCATGCGAGCAAAAAAGGAGTGGGACGTACTGAACGTTGGGGTGATAGCGCCAGGTTGGGTGATGTCGATGCCATTCACAGGAGTTCCTCCAGGGGCTACAGTAATGGTGGCGCCCGCGACAGTGACGGTTACGGTGACCGTGGGTATGGCTATCACAACGGTGGTTTCGGAGCGAATGAATGTTTGAGAAGTAGCTCCGGGAGAGGGGACTGGATTAGGGTCTGTATAATGCAAGATATTTAGTAACAGTGCGGAGGAATCATAGAGTACATTTAGCAAGGTCGACGAGGCTACTCACTCCATGGAATAGCCGTATAGGTAGGCGGGGGCTGGTATGTGATCTAAGCACGGAGTTATAATGTTGTCTGGTCAACGCTTCGAGCTGAACTCACTGTTGTTGGAGCGGGTGGGAAGGACGAGAAATGTAACCAGTCATTGAAGCTTTTGACACCAAATTGAGTGAGGTAGAATGTAGTCAAAAATTGTGAGCGTACTTCGTGTATGGGATCGTTGTTCCTGTAGCAGCCCAAGAGAGAATAGGACTCCAGAAGCCTGGGACGACGCTTCCGTCACTGTAGTGCAAATTATGTTAGAGATTCGATCAGAAATCAAGCAGAAGATACCTTGGCCAACTGTCTGTATTGATCAATGTCAGAGTTCCATAGTAAAAATCAACGTAGTTTTGCCCAGTAATCGGACTTGAAAGAGGAGATAATCAGAGGGAGGGAGAAATGCAGTAATATAGGCATTGAACAAACCAGCCGTTGGGGTCCCATGCACATGAGCCAACGATCGTCGCGTAAACCTAATTAAGGGATAGGCATGAGCTCAAACTGGCGCACAACGATATTACGCCTACATCGTAGTCTAGATTCTCCTGGTCTGCGTTGCCTAAGGAGAATCCCGTCTGGCAGTTGACGCTTCCCATTAAATCACCAACCTACAAAGTGAAAAGATAATATTCGTCATTCACGACACATCCCTCAAATATGAAAGGCTAAAGCGTGACGTACCCCATAGCAAGTGGCTGCCGCGACACAAGATTGAATACCCCAGATGTTATTTCGATTCTATGGTAATTTAAGTATGCCATATGGTGGACTCGTGGGATACTCACCGCCCAGTTGACCGAATCAATGCAATTTGCTGCGAGATTGTAGCATGACGCCTCAACTGGGTTGAGGCAAGCCGGGATCGCATCTCTTCGTTCCAGAACACTGGTAGTAGGCGATTCCGAAGAGCTCGAGAGTGACACAGAAGACGACGTCGTGACACTTGAAGGTGTCGAGGCTGAGGACAAGGAAGACACGCTACTGGCAGTCGTCGCGGCGGATGAAGAGTTCGTAGACGCTATTACGGAGGTAGAAGATACGGAGCTACTAGAGACGGTGGTAGCGGTTGTCGCAGTTGATGTAGTGATGACGCTTTCGGACGAGGCGAGCACCGTGGACGCAGCGGCTGAAGAAGTCGTATCGTAGATGATGCCTGGGATAGGCGGAGACGGCACGCTGCCCATTCGACCATTTCCCATCCGCGCATTTCCTCGATCGCCAAAGAATTGAGCTCGAGAAGGGGAGCCTGCGAAAAGCAAGCACCCTGAGAGAAAAAAAGCAAAGTGCATTGTGCTCCTGGGTCAGCACCCTCTGCAGTTTCCTTCCCTTTTATACATTCTTCGAAGGGGGAACCGTACTCATCGAGCCGTTCTGAGAAGTGCCTGAGGCCCTAGAAAAATAGCAAAGCGGACCTCAATGAAGACCACCGGATACGTTGGATAAGACATGGGTAGGACGGAGAGTCGAGCGCTGTGTTGGCGTTGTGCTCTATCGTGTACCAAGCCATATAAGTTACCTGAAAGTAGTAGCCAGTAGCGACTTGGCGGCTCAAATCTGCCCCCGCCAAACCCATGAATCCGGATCATTATCACGGAGGTGTACCTTTGTTCAACAGGAAAGGCAGTCGTTCCATTGGAACAGTTTGTCTGAGCAATTCAGAGGCTTCCAGATCAAATCGGGTCTTGATTGAAGAACCAAGTTGGGCAAGTTGGGCTCGTCCTGGACTCATCACCCCCGAGTTTGCCACAAACGCGGTCACATGGCTAGCCTCTCGTCAGGAGGCCCCTACCAAGTGCCCGTAGCGCTACGGGCGATGGATCAGACTCTGGAGAGGACGATATTTCACCCTTCGAAGCGTACGAAAGGAGCCAAAATCAGCATTCAAGCTTGAAGGAAGAGGAGATCACACGGATTCCAGATGGGAACATCGTGCCTACCCCGGATAAATCACCTCTCTGCTGCTTTTCAATGCCCCCGAGCATTTCCATATGGGCGAAAGGATGATCAGGCGGACCAGGCACAGTCACTACGAGCAGACCGGCGACTATGGGCAAGGTGGATCAGTAGGCCCGCTCAATTCTAAATGCACGAAAACCATGCACGAAAGTTGGGCAAGAAGACTAAGATGAGTATAGTAACTGTTTCCGAATGCGTATTAACCGAAGGTGTGGCGGCACCGTCGTCGCCTTCGCCTCGCTGTACGCATTTGGACACAATTGCCATATAAGTCCTAGTCTACTTGGCGTCGTTGTTACAAGATTCGTTCATGGTTTTCGTTCGGAGGACTACTTCGATGGGTCGAACTCGATCACAGGGTCAGGGCTAGTGTGGGAATAGTGGTGACGTGCTATCGTAGAAAGTATTGACTGTGGGAATGGATTCGTCAGCTTTACTGAGTTAATCGTGAATGACTCTGAGTTTAAGTCACCGAGGTATTTTCAT